>SNQJ01S0163764.1:0-21292 GCA_010110895.2 Picea sitchensis | reverse complement strand
GAATATTTTTGAATAGCATTGACCACTGAAGAATGTAAAAAAGAAGATGAATGGTATAAAGACAGTGGATGTTCTTCACACATGATAGGGGATCAAGACAAATTCATCAGCTTGAAGAGAAAGGCTGGCAATGTTGCATTTGGAGATGACTCATCTGCCAAAATACTTGGAGAAGGTGTAGTAGAGCTTGGAAGAAAAAATGTAAAAGTAAAGAATGTTCTATTGGTTGAAGGCTTGAATCATAATCTACTCAGTGTTAGTAAAATGTATGATCAAGGATACACTCTTACGTTTGATTCCCGAAAATGTAAAATTAGAGAAAATAACTCAGGAAGATTGGTTGCAACTGCAACAAGAAGACCAAACAACATATAAATCCTAGACATAAAGAAGAGAGAGAAGACAAAAACCACACAAAATTATTCTAAGGAATAAAATGTCCCAAAGACCAAAAATAAGGATGAATTATTATTGATTGCCACATGTTTAGGGGGAGCAACGCCAAAGAAGAAGGTTACCTTTTTCCATTAAACTTAGGGGGAGAAGCCATACCATTTGCCATTGATGTCAAAGGGGGAGATAAATTGGGATCATGATGATAGGGGGAGCATGAGTGTTGCCATCAATGACAAAGGGGGAGATTGTTGGACGATTGGTTGTTGTCATTGATGTCAACCTTAGTCATGGGTTTTGGACCGCAAGATTGATAAAGGTATTTGGACATGAAGGAAAATGCACATGCATATACAACACCCATGAATGAATAGTATACATCATGTTGTTTCCAGTGGTATGTGGCATGTCACATGGATCCTCATGGTTGAGGAGAAATGAATTTTTGAAGAAGACAAAGTGAATTGTACATGTAGGCCCTGAAGATAATCAAAGAAAAGAATTACAAAATAAGAAAGTGTCAAGTCGGCCCTAATGTTAAAATGAAGTGACATAAATGGTATAAATAAATACCATTGTACATTCATTTGATACAACTTGAATTTCAGAGGGAAGAAGAAGGAAAAGAAGGTCGGATTTCAAAGGAGGATGAAGTCTTTTGGTGATGTGTTCTAAGGTATGCTATTTTCAGGTCATCTTACCATTTTTGCTATAACTTTGTTTCTACAACGATTCAGATGGTGAAATCAATATGGTATTGAGAAGACATATCAAGGTACCTATGGTAAAATTTTATCCTACTTGATTCACTATAATTCTTAGGAGACCCTCTATAAAGATAGGGTTTGTGAGCCAGTCCCTCAAAGTTAGTCCAATGGTGGTCTGCAGGTAGAAATGGTCATAAATTGTTCATAGAGAATCCAAATGCTGTGGGACCACTTCAATTGGAAAGAGTACAGAATTTAATTTCTTAATTGAGTTTCAAGGTGGATGTTAAATATTGAAATGGGGCATGTTGGCCTGAATTTAAGATACAGACAATGAGGAGTTGAATAAAGTCACCATTCTTTCTATAACCTCTTTGGGAGGATTCGAGGTAGGGAGTGGAGGTTTTAGAGATACATTGAGAGTATTATTATCCTAGGATTAAATTATAATAATTGAAGATTCTGAAATTGAAGAAGTCTCAGAGCATTATCCCAGGAGTTCTATGTGATGATTGGTTGATGGTGATGAAGGATTTAATGTAAAAGTTTTATTATCTCTCATATATTCTTGGGGTGGAAGGAAGGGGGAAAGGATGGAGTTCAAATCTCTCTCTTGATATTGGAGGATTGATTTCCTCTTGGAGGTTTATCCCTCCTCTACGACTGAGTATGAATTTACCTTTGGAGTCCATTTACTTCCCTTGAAACAATAAACTATTGATTATTCTCATATATATTGTGCATCTTAACTCTTATACTGTGTTCATTGCTCATTGGATATAGTTGATGGTTTAAGTATAAGTTGGAAAAGGTTTTTTTTTTTTATTTTTTTTCTCTATTTTTGATTCACCCCCTCTCAGTAACAACATATATGGATGTTGACACTATCTTTGGTGTTCTTTTTGAGATGTGGGACCCCGAGGCTAAGAGGTTGAGATGGTCAGGGATCCATATCGTGTGTAGAGATAAGGGAAGGAGAGAGAAAGAGATATATAGAGAGAGGTGGGAGAGAGGTGGGAATGAGATGGCGTTAATTGTTGGACCATTTATGAGCCATAGATGAGTTGGAGAGATGCTAGGCGACCAATGTTGTTGCCGATCAAGTGTTAAAGTGTATGAGAGCATGGTCCGATATCGGGGATGAGGAGGACCTGGAGTAGTGCATGTGCATACCAGAGGAGTGGCAGACTCTGATTAAATGCAATGACAGATGGCCTTGAGAGCAATGATGATTAGTGAGGCACTCTTGGACACAGAGGAGCTAGTTGGTGGGGCACCTCTAGGTGACAAAAGACCCTAGGGGAGCTGCAGGGAACCCTTGTGAGGGGAGTGTCGAGTTTTGTATATATAGGCTCGGGAGCCTGTTAATATAATTAGTTGATACCCATTTTGTATAGTGTAGTGGATACCCCCTTTTGTACCTATAGGGTGGGGATTTCTAAGCTCCTTAAATGACGATGTATATATGTAATGTTTTGTAAGCTTATTGATGACAAATGATTCTCTCTCTCTCTCTCTCTCTCTATATATATATATATATATATATATATATATATATCAGACATATATTTCTACGGATCATATCTTCATGTGTTACGTTTTTATGCTTATGATGTATTTTTTCTATGTGTTGTCAATGGAAATGTAGTTCTTATGTATAAAATGAAGTGTTACAATTTGATAAATGCCAATCTAGTACTAGGTTAGCCATGTTATATGCTGCTTGATTAAATCGTCTTGGAATATCTTTAAATGTGATTGAATCAAAGTTGTGAGATAATAGTCTAACTTGCATTTATTTGGGAAAGAGGAAAGGAGTCCTTGAACTTGATATACATTGTTGAGTTTGGGGACAGAGATTCTGAATCTAATAGAATTCTAGGTCCAGGAATGTAACTGATGATTGGCCTCAGTGAGGAAACCAATGGTGATGTCATATTCAACTTGGTTTTGGTGTGATCTAAGCATATACCACTAGAGGCTGAAGTAGTACATGTGAGGCAGGTATAGAGATAGCTGACCGAAGTGAGATTCTAGGTCAGATGGATGACACATCCTCAAAATGTAATGTGGTAGCCTTATGGATTATGCATCTATTCATAACATGGATGATAGATCAAACATGAGAATGGTGGTGAAAAAAGAGAGACTATAAAAATGCCGATGTGTACAAAGAGAAACATAAGGTAGGGGGGCTATGCTTAAGCAAAAAACCTGTTCAAGTACAACCTATTAACAGGTTCTTTGAGAGGATAACCTTATAGAGAGGCCAAGATGTATGCGACTTTAGTGATGAATTAATTTAAGTCCAAGTCTTAGGGTCAATGCTATAATGAGATTTCAGAGTACTACAGGTAGGCATTGTATCGTAGAAGATCATGAGCTATGAGATCACCATTGTTAAATGAGATAAGGTTGGCATGGCAGTCGAAGGTGGATTTGGACCATTTTTTAGCTACCTCAATGTGTTTAGTGAAAATCGACGATCTTCAATGCCAAGTGACTTTAAGGTCAACAAGCAATGCTCCATTGGGCGTGTAATAGAATAATAGGTCAATGTGATTACAAAATGGGGTTTCACACTCGATAGGGAGAGATTTGAATTGGAGTCCATGAATGACATGGAACATTATAAAACACATGGCATTTTGGGTGATGTCTTGATAATCTCATAGTATGAAAACAACATATGATGCTAGTTGGTCTTATGTTTTGTTGGTGGGATTTAACATGGTTTTGTGAGCTTGTTGTTGACAGCTTCTGACATCTATTGGACTAAGATACTATGGGAAGTGAGAGTCTGGGAGAATCTAATTTTGAAAGTTAAAGATCTCATTCTCAGATTGTTTATCTTGATCAAACACTAACTGTAGTGGGGTATGAATCAGAGTAATGACATAGTTGAAGAAAAATGCGTTGTTGTGTCAGTAGTTTTTACAGAAAGTGGGTATGGCTTGACCCCATTTGGTAAAGTAATCTACTTCCACTACGATGTACTTGTGTCCAATACTATATGGAGGATGACATACTGCAGAAGTCTATCACACGCATTGCACGGAAAGACCCATGATGATGATTGGATAAAGGAGTTAGAAGTGCTTGTGCTTTGTTTTCACATAAAAATTTATTTGTCACATACATTTCATTAGCGATGGATGAAATCATGAAACAAATGGGCTAGAGAGTACCATCCATGAATGACTTTTTGGGTGGTGGACATATCTGAGAGGTGACCATTGCAAGCATCAATATGGTAATCATTCAAGGATCTGTTAACTCCGTGATGATGTTGAGACATGCAGAGGAAGAATGATATAGAGCCTTGTGGAGTAGAGGCAACTCTCCTATGAGGAGTATGTGTGAGGAGCTGATGATAATTGCAGATACATCAGCGTCATTACCATTCAAACCAAAATATATATTACTATAACATGAAAATTTTAATATAATTATTACAATAATTTATAAGATATATACAGGAATATAAATAATATATTATTCAAAAAAACTAAATGGTTAGTATGTTTAAAATATAATTTGATTATTTAATTGGTTTTAAAAATAAGTGAGATAATTAAATATTATATAAAAGAAAAGTTAAATCATATTTTATGTTATTATGATTTATTATTTTTTGATTTAGATAAAAGATTTATTTTCCAGTATTTTACTAATAATAGAAATAATACTAATAATCTATTTTAAAGGTCACCACAAGCCAGATACTAAATTGATGAATACAGGAAATCTCTTTATTTGTGGGACAATGAGCATAGAATATCAAATCTAAAATATAGTTATAATAATATATTAAGTTTTAAGAAATATAGAATTTATTATAATAATACACTTAAGATATATAAATTTAAATAATTATATAAAATATAAAATGCTATACTATTAAAAAAATCATTATATTATGTTTTAAATGTAGTTTAGTTAGTTTTATAATAATGGATATAATTAAATATTATATAAAAAGAAAATTTAAAGAAGATTTTGATTTTTTATTACTTGATAAAATGAATGTAGAAGACAAATCACATACTTTGCTAAGTTATGATCTAGCTATGAAATTTGGTAACCATTACAAAGATGTTGTCGGTCAAAAATGGCTTATCTTCTTCTATTAGATGATTTCTTATAAAGAAACCCTGAAACCTAAAAAGTTTATCATGTACTCATTGTGGAGGCCATAAACCTAAGAATATAGAATGAATTCCAAGATGAATTCCTCACTACATAAAATATGGTTAAGAGCTCAAAGGGAAATCAAGGACACTGGTCAACCTTTTCCAAAGGTAGACTACAACTAATGTGAAAAATCTACTTTAGACATACTCAACCTTTAGGGTTGAAAGAAGAATCTCATTAAACAATTGTGGAAACACTAATTATAGAGGGTTATTAAGAAATCCTCATAAACATGACAAAAAAAACTTAATAAATGCATGTAATGCCAAGGCATGATCCTTTGAGGTATGAATCCTTCTCCAGAAATCATTAAACAAAGTTCAATTTTACCATGTTTTTTAGATCAAAAATTTAACAAACTTGGGAAGAAAATCATGCACTGTGATCTCAAGGAACAAGATTCAATGAACCTTCAAATAGAATGCATTTCAAAGAATTGGGATTGGAGGAAGAGACTATAGATTGCATAGATGTAATATAAGTACAAAATGACAAAAATAAGGAGGTGATAATATGGAATATCCATGTGTTATGATGATGATATTTTAGGCCCTTATGCTTAGTCCTACTATATTTCTATTGTTAGTACAATTTACCTTTCTATGTTTACTACAAATTACTTTTAATTTGTAGTAACTGTAGAAATTACTTTAAATGACATTGTCATGAATTTGTTCTAGCCTATATAATTACACAAACATCTAAAAGTTGATTTAAGGTCATATTTTTCCTTCATTTTCAAAAAAATCACTCCATCTTAAATTTAACATTATTTCCACTATCATACTCTTTCAACTAGTAAATAACACTACCCTATTTGTGTTTCAAATGAAGGAATAAAATCAAAACATATCTTACGTCATTTAAATGATCAGTAGTTACTATATTAATATATATATATTCATTAAAGAGATTAGATAAGAAACTCATAAATAATTATTAATTATGTTAATATATTATTTTTCTTATATTTTGAAATATAATTTATACATCATAAAGAAATTCATTTAAATTTTTTTTATTTTTTTTTTTTTTTTTTTTTTTTTTTTTTTTTTTTTTTTTTTTTTTTTTTTTTTATATTTTTAATAAAAACTTATTTCTCACATCATTACTTATCATTAATGAAGGATGATGATATTACCTATCGCCATTAGTGAAGAACGATAAATTCTTCATCACCCAAAACACGTATGTGCGATTTAATTATGAATTCTTCGAAATACGTGTCTCTGTTGGAGAAACACATAGTTTCGTTGGAGATTTAATACTTTTGTGACTGTCTGTAAATTAGATTTTGGGCTTTTTTTCCTTTTGCAATGGTCTATAAATTAGATTTTGTGCTTTTGTGACTGCCACAGGCTTTTGTAATGGCTGCATAAACTTTAGCATTTGTGATTTCTTGAGATTTTGTAACAACCTTGAAAATTTTAGCTTTTGTGACTGGATGAGTTTTTGTAACGATCTTAAAAGCTTCAGCTTTTATGACTGCCTGAGCTTTTGTAACGAACTTAGAAGCTTTAGCTTTTGTTACATCCTGAGCTTTTATCAACAGACGTTTGTATTTCCCAGTGCTGAGCTTTTAGCAACGGACGTTTGTATTTCCCAGTGTTGTCTGCCATTTTGGAGGTTCAGAAATCTGTTGGTTCAATGGATCGTTGCCCATCAACCATCCATGGATTTCCCGTACTGAGTGATCTAATATGTTTATCTACATATGTATACAAAATGAATTCGATTATTTATTAAACAAAGGTGCTCCAGTTCGAACAAAGGATTATACAAGTGGAGTTAACGGGACTCCCATTCATAATAAAGACTTGGGGAGGAGTACGCTACCATGTCATTCGAGGATAAGGATTTGTTTATTCATGCATTTACCCGATATATATGATACAAAGCCTTATCACGGTAGGTCTCTTATATTTATTAGCTCTGGATGCCACCAAAAAATTTCTTGCTTCATATTAATGGCCTCCATTTACAATCACTCCAAAGATGCCACATAGATGAGAGGTGGAAAGTGCTCATGTAAAATATGCTTGTGATTCAAATTTAAAAGAGAATGTTTTGTTTCCATTTTGATGATGCGGCCCCAACTCCTCCTGGGTGAGAAACCAAATTTAAAACCTAACACCTATTATAATTCCTAATATCATCTTTAATCCATAATCATGTAATCCCCTAATTCCATGCACAATTAAACTTTAATACTAAATCCTATAACCATTAAAAATCCACCTCTTAACTTCTAAATTACCTTCTAATTTGTATAACTTTAAAATTTTAATCTATATAACTTGTAACTAAAATTAATTCTAATTATATCTAACTCCTAAAGGTATATATTTATAATATATCCTTTAATATCTATATTTCCTAAACATTATAACCATTCAACCCTAATCCTTTTAACCCTATACCATATAACCTTTAATCCTTACATTACTTAGCTACTATAGCACCTAAGTTTAAGTCTCTATAATCCCTATAATTATTGATAGTTATAACAATGAACACATAACCTTCTTAATCTCTAAACCTCAATACTTATAGCCCTTAAAGCACCAACTCTTAAGTTGCAACTCTTATCACCTTTATCCTAAGTATTAAAAACCCCTTACATGTAACCAAATATATGTTATAAGCACTAATATATCACTAAAACTCTATAATGCTCAACAATTATAAACCCTAAACTACACCACCTTCTCTGTCATTAACCATCAACCATTATAATATTTTAGTATCAAATGAAAACACTTGTAAATCTAATATGTATAACCATTAACATAACCCATAACATTAATAGCACGAAAACCCTATAACTATAGGTCCCCTACTACTAATGCGTTATAGCCGGTGAAAACTTGTAACCAATATAGTCATTTATCACTACAACATTTATATCCCTTAAACCATGAATTTAATACCTAGAATGTTGTAATGCAATCCTATATAAATCACAATCATTTGGCTTGTATAATCCCTATTACCTAACTACTTGTGATTTAAATTATTGTTTTTAAGGGATATAAATGTGTAGTGATATAAATATTTTATCGAGACTTCACAACTAATCCTTATAGCCTAGTCAATATAACTTGGCCATATACACATTTTATAACTACAATATTTATATCCCTTACCCCATTAATTTAATGCCTAAGTCTTCTGCTCTGGAGTGAAAGTTAGCCTTTGGAGGCTTAGGCCAGGGTTTTGAGGGGTGTGAATTTGTTATTCTTTTTTATGGATGATGACGGTGATAAAGTATTTTTGTGTGAATGTAGGTCATCAACATACTCAGGATATAGCTGATACCCAGTGCATTTGGAAGGCCTTATTTGGGACCCATATGGGAGGTGATTAGAGAACAATCAGGCATGCAAAGACACTTGGCTGACCCTCTGAACGAGAAACAAGTTCTTTGATTGTCAGGTTATTATAATCGTGGGATTTCTTTCTTGATTATCTAATTACGTGTAGGGCACTAATCTATAGTTTTCATAGTGAGGAGGACAAGGTTGGCATTCTTGATGCGTCGAGGATGTGTATTTTTGATGGGGCTCCCATTCCATGGAATGGCCATTCCTATTGACTAGTTGTTGGGGACAAGTAGGTGTGTGACTTAAAATTAGCCCTTTTCGAGGGCAAAGGCGATGTCGGAGTTGAGTCCATCCAGGATTGAGGCGATTGATGACCTTATGACATAGTGCATCATAGCTATGGTGTTGAGGATCAGGTTCAGTCATTCAGATTGAGGAGATCGATGACCTTCCGGAGGAGTGCATAGCCACTATGGTGGTGAGGATATACATATACTTGGGCCCTTAATGGATCCTGCAGGGAGGTCAGCTAAGGATAGATGGAGTGGGTCCCTCGATTGGGGACCTTGCACCCAAGGTTTCCTTTTGCACGGGATGATGGGACCGAGGTGGTAGTGTCGACGATCCCCGGGTCGATGGCTTTGCTTTTGGGTCCATTCTAATTGGTTTGATTTCTAGAGGGTGCCTCTGTTACTTAAAAGTTCTTTAGACCCTCAGTGACCACGGAGTTGGTAGTGCGATCCATCCCATGTGTTAGTCGACTGACGGTGTAGAATTGGCCATTATTTCAGAATACGGTCAATGGCGCATGTAGTAAAAGTTCCACTAGTGATCTTTGGGGGTATCAGCCACACTAGTATGGACTATTTACATGAACCGGATATGACGATCACGACCACGGTTGTGTGGATGTGGAAAAAAGTTCCACTAGTGATACTGAGGTATCCATACAATGGTATGGACTATTTACATGAACCGGATATGACGATGCCTCCATGGGAGGATTGTGATCAGAAAGGTATGTTTTTGTATTATGTTTTGTGAGTTTGATATCTAGCATTTGATTATATATATGTATATGGATCGCGACATATCTTCTAGTGTTATTTTTGAGATGCTTGGCACCCCAAGAAATTTGAGAGGAAGAGATTATGAAGTATCGGCTCACTAGAGTGGAAGCCGATTACATGTGGTGGTATGGGGCCAAAGCGGCTGAAGCAATATTCTGGGTCTAGCGGATGGCATCGTCAACGTAACGGATTTGGTAGCCTTATGGATGATGCATTTGTCCATAACATGGATGATAGATCAAACATGAGGGATGGTGGTGAAAGAAGACTATAAAACTCTGCAAATGGCTGTCTGAAGAAAAACCCTAGCATTAGGGGTGATATAAGCAGGCACAAAGGCACGATTTCAAAGTACAACTTCATTAAAGGGAGTTCTTTGAGAGGGGTATCATACGAATAAACCCAAGGATGTATGTGCACTTTGTGAGGCAGTGTTGGACAATGTGTGGTCCATGCTATAATGATTTGAATTTCGAAGTGGCTGAGTATCGTAGGCGATATCATGGAAGCTAACAAGAGGAATCCGCCATTGTTAAATGAGAGAAGGTTGACGACTAGGTCGAAGGTGGATTTAGACCATATTTAAGCTGCCTCAATGTGTTTAAATGAAAATTGACGATCTTCATCAAGCAACTCTAAGGTCAACAACCATTTTCTCTATTGGAGGCGATTAATGGTGTAAGCTCAATGGTAGTACATAACATGAGTATTTCACACTCGATAGGGAGAGTGGTTTCGATCCGATGGATGATGTGGAGCATTGTAAAACTTGTGGAATTTTTGGGTGACGTGTGATAATCCCATGGCTCTTAAGAAAACAACATATGATGCTAGTTGGTCTTATGTTTGTTGATGATAGGCTGTAGCATGGTTTTGAGGACATTGTTGACAACCTAGACCTGTCTGTTGGAATGAAGGTATTATGGGGAAGCAAACTCCTTAGAGAATCCTAATTTTGACGAAAGTTCCACAAAGATGTCGTTCTCAAATTGTTTCTGAAGTGATCAAACCTGGAATTGTAGTGGGACTTTGAATCAAGTAATGACATGGTTGAAGAAAAAAACACGTTAGTAGTAACCGATTGGTAGTTTTGAAGTGGTTATGAAAGCCACGACCCATTTGGTAAATTAATGTACTTCCATGTCAATGTACTTGTTTCCATTACCAGATGAAGGATGACATGTCATGAAGTCAATACCCAATTTTGGCCTTGGCCAGCAGCCCTCGTAGTTCCACCTGCTCTCACCGAAGGACCTTCTTAGTCTTCTGAGCCGAAGAGTCAAAGTACTCTTCCACTCCACTCGAGAGTCCACTACCCACAGCTACCTCTTCAGCGATCTTCCTTTCGGAAATCAGAAAATAGGAATTCGCGATTTAAGATTACATGTGCTTGATCATGCAACTCAAAACCGAACCAGATGGTCAGCAGGTCAACCCTTGGGATGTCGAAGATTTCCCTACTCGGGGAATGGAGCATAGGAAATAGAGTGTTTCCACTTACACTATGATCACCAACCCCCAAACTTCGATATGCGATATCGTTAGCGCGTGGATTGACACCTCCACCTCTTCATACATCGGGACTTGATCCCCAATATGCGATGTGCTTCCGCACATGCATGCGGCATTAGCAACCGGTCCCACATGCCCTCACTTCAGGATTTAGCGGATGCTTAGTCCAGCGATATAGAATTCCCCTTGGCTGGTAGAGAACCCGAGCGTCGAGGCAACTGAAAACCGAAGTCAGGCTTCGGGATGTAGCGCCACTGTCCACGCTTTCGATCGATGGCTCCGTTGATTGAGGGGAAATGCATAACTCCAGCGATTTCAATGAGCATGAAACTCTGACCTCGTCAAATCCTGCGAAGCCCAGATATCGCAGATGTCCAGGTGGGTGGTTCCATGCTGCGTAGCTTTGGGCCTTTAACTCTGCGCAACTTCTCCGCGATCCGGCGATCCGGCCGGGGTTGTAGTCACCGCTGAACCACGGCGATTGATTTTCTTCTTGGAGATATCCTCCACTTCAAATCTCTCCAGTCCGAATCCCTCCAAGACCTGTTCCACACTATCTGCAATGAACTATTCCTCCACGGGCTTTATCAACTCGACTCCTTGAGGAGATCTTTCGCATCGGCTCCACGTGCTCGGCCTCCAGCGACTCTTCAAATTGAAGTCATTGGATATACGCTTCTCCTTGCGAAGTCCTTACGCGTAAAGCACTATCTATCCTGAGTTTCTCATGTAGCTTCGACCTCTACGGAAGCTCGATTCTTCTTCTCTTTCTCCTGCGGATGGAGAATATAAGGTTTCCTGGCAGTCTCCCAACTCAGGCAACCTATTGTTGAGTACTCTGGGTGTTCAGTAACCCAGTAAAATCTCCCTCAATGGACGCTTCCTTCAGATGATAGAACTCACAGAGTTCTTCCTCTTGGCTATCTGCGCTCTCTCTCAATTCCCTTCCGGCGGGGTATCTCTGGTACAGAACACCCAACAGGTACACTTTCACCTTGTGCTTACCGCCGGCTCCGTCCTCGGGGCCGGAGCTCACCAGAATCCTTAGCGATTACGGTCCTTGGGAACTCACCCGCGAGTTCTTTTCCCTTATATCGCTTCGATACCCCTCTTGGTAGAGCTCCCTCTGAGAACCACCAGGATCACATCCACAGCGATGTCTTGGCTACTTTATACGGTGACTTTGAGGTGTTCAGTAACCCCGAAAGTCCTCCTTCTATATGAATTGTTGACTTCAAGGTTGGTTCTCTCAGCACGTCTTTGTCACGACTCCTCACGAGTTCTGAAGTGCATCCACCCTTGCACTAGTATTCAGAGTCTCAACACTCTATCACACCCTCATGGAATGAAACCCCAAAGACCTCTTAAACCTAAAATCAAACCAACTACACCAAATGCACTTGATAACAATACACAATTCTTTGACATATAATGAACACACACACAGCCACAAACATGCATATAATGTGTGTTGGTGTAGGAAAAACTGCTCTGTAGTAATAATGGCAAATGCACGTATATTTTACAAGGTGTTCCCGAACTCTCTTCAACTCTACATGAATTCTCTCTACATGTACCTCTTCGACCTCTCCACCCTGCTCAAGATGAGATCTCTCTATCTCTTTGACCTGAGGTGCTCTCAGCGCTTACCTCCAAGTCTACCTACTCTAATAAATTAAATTCAATTACAATGAAATAGAACATCTAGTCGCTATCGAACAGATCTCAGCCCGGATCTACCATAAAGGGTGATCCTAAACCCCACCACCTATAAGAGCGGCTTCTATGGCTCACCCGATACAAACCATTTAATTACATTTCAATACAAATATAAGTGGGGTGCACCTCCCCTTCATCCCTTTGAATCACGTGCACTCGGCGTGGTGGCTAGGTGGTGCATGGAGAGATGCTCTGCATCGCCTCACGGTGCAAAATCATGAGCTCCTGCTCCTGAGCTACCTTATGGCTGCTTTGGAATCCACCTGGGTCCCGGACAATTCTTTGGAGCTTTTCCCTTGCCCCATTTTGTTCTTCTTGCTTCCATTTGCACCTATGCTAGCTGCCTTTTCTACCCCTTGACTTCTCTTGGCTGGTAGCTGCTTGTGATCTCAACATCCCGGTCTTACAGTGTCCTCTATCTCGATCCAGTTTGCTCCGATTGGCTAGCTCACATTCTTCTACCAGTCTCCTCGGTACCAAAGATTTTGCCATGGGAATGATCATCATGATCTCCCATTACCACCTTCATCTTTCACATGCATTGGCCCTCGATTGCCCATTCTGCAGTCTCCAGTTCTCGGTTTCTTCACGACTAACCTGCTACTTTCGGTCATCTCTTTTCCGACCTCCACGATTACATGGTCCTCTTAGCTTTGGCTCTGGATTGTTCCGGTAATCTCGGTATCTCGGTTGCATCTCCATGGAGTAATAAATGTTCACCTTTTGCTCCTAGGCACCTTTTATTGCTAGCCTCGGTGCCTAGCTTCTTTCTTCTTCTGCTGACTTCCCATGTTGCGGTCCTCTCAGCTCTCTCCGGCTCTAAATCTTTGAGCCATTCCGCAGATACCCTCTCTCCATACATCACGATCTCCCACATTGCATTTGGTTTCGGCAGTCTTTGAAAATCGAGCCATTCCATAGAGATGCTCATCTTCCTCTTTGCTCAGCAGGCTTTGTTGTCGGCTTGATTAACTCACGGCTCCTTGACTTCTTTGGCTGGGAATTTTTGAGTTGTCCTCAGAACCTCGATTTCTTTTTTACACTTCTGTAGGCTGATCGGTCTGCTCAACTCTTCTTCTTGATAGTCATCTCCAAGTGTGACTTTCTTTATTCTTTGCATGTACAGCAGATTTTACGCCTCCTCTGGAAGGATGGTAGATCTTAGAGAACTCCCCAATCATCAATACATCATCTAATGTTTCCTCCTCTCACAATAGGCTTCATCGATCTTCTTAGGTATAGCTCTGTTAGCTCTCGGCTGAATCGGCTTCTCAAATCATCCCACCGCCCACGGCCATATGGGATACTTCCTTCTTCTTGGCTTCCCAGAACCATGAGATCAACCGATCCATCTTCATCAGCAACCTTTTTTGAATTGAACTCTCCCTTGAGTCCAAGAGACTCCCAGACAGTCTCAATTTTTCATCACTGCCCTCCAGGCATCTTAGTAAGCTTCCGCTGCCCTCTTGGCAGTCTTCAATCCTTTCTTTATCCTGGCGATCTTAGTTCTCAGCGATCTCTGATCATTTAGCTGGAAATCGAGATTCCTTGGGCATCCTCGGCGGTCTTTGAATCCTCAGCGATCCCAATTAGAACCCTCCTCACAAGCTGGAATTTCTTCTTTTCCCAATGAAGCGATTATTTGGAAACCAATGGTGATTCCAATTTATTCCAATCATCATCCTCATCATCACCAGCCGAGGACTTTTCCTGTCTACGGCCCAGCGATCAAAATCTTATCTTCTTAATGGCCACAGGGACTCAACATGCCTCCAACCATCTTTTCAATTGCCTCACGTGGCGCAGCTTTGCCCCGGTGGCCGGTAGCTCCACCGGGACCTTCTTCAATCACGGGCCTGAAGAGTTTAAGCTCTTCCAACTTCCCTCGCGAGTCACGAGTCACCCACAATAATCGCCCGATCAACCTCTCCCTCTTAATTCCGGGATATGCAGCGACTCGGGGATTAAAGCGGTTCGCCTTGAACTTATAATTTATGCACAACAAACCCCGACTCCCGATGGTCAGCGGGTCAACACTTCCCTCACCGGTTGTATCGGAATGGGCGCATGAATTGCAGGTGATTCATACACTATGAATCCCCGGTCTCGAACTCAGTAATGCTTCCTGTACTCTACACTAGCGTCGCGGCCCACCGCGTCATGTCACCTCCTCTCTCCTCTCTATTGGGGATCGCGGGATCGCGATGTTGCTGTCCACAATTTCCTTGCAGTGGAAAGTCCAGATGCAGACCATTGATCCATGCATTTGCCTCGGGCGAGGCTATGCTTGACACTGCCTCCCCTTGATTCCTATCAGTCGCGATTCGGGAATTCGCGTTTCTTGATACACTGAATCTGATCGCCGCTTTAAAGAGCCGAACTCGACTCCTGGGATATTCGCCCGCGTGTCCTCCGATCAGCAGCTTGATTGATTAGGAAATGTGATCAGCGATTTCAAAAGAGCTTGGAACTCTGCCTCGGGGGTATTTGTTGAGCGAGACTCACGATCCTCGGGGATCCTGGCATGCGATGTCCGTCGAGATAAGCTTCCCCGAAATCGGGATCACTGCATACATATCTTCGGTTTCAAAGACCGGTCTTTTGACCACAGATTCCTACTTGACAGCTCAAACATTTTCTACTCCAAAGTGATAAAGCCACCTTGATTTATGGCCAATGTTCTTTGCTCCAGTAAATTACGCATATATTTCGCCATTTAGCGTAGCAGTTGACTTCTCCTGTGACTCACAGTGCGGTGCATGATTATCAGCTGTAGAGACACAAATTCTTTAGTTATGGATAAATGCCTCCCACTTCTTCGCCTGGATGATGGCATACTTTATCTTATGTGGAGTACTTTATCATATGTGGAGTACTTTATCTTAGCATCTACATCCGACTTCGTTGTAGTGCCATGGAGTACATCATCGGCTCAAGACCCTCCAGCGGCATACCGGTATCACACTTTACGGAAGATATTACGAAATCAGCGGTACTAATCATGGCTACTCGGTTATCTTCGCTTCAACAAATTGAAATCCTTCCCGCCTCATTTGTCCAGCTGAAAAATTTTAGCGTCTGGCTTTCCTGATTGTCCATCATTTAAACTAGCGATTCCACTAAAATTTGAATGAATTTACATAGAAGCTTGCCAACCCATGAAATATCCTTACCTCAAAACATTCCTCGGTGATGGCCAATTCATGATTACGTTCACCTTCGGGATCCATCTTCAATTCATTTGCCGAGATTACAGAACCCAAATAAATGAGCTATGTATGCATGAATGCATTTCTTCAGTGTCGGCTTCTCCTGCTGCATTCTTTTCATCACAATGGCCAAATGCCTCAAGTGTTCAGCCTTTGTCTTCCTGAAAACCAATATGTCATCCGGTGCTCGATACAATTTTACTTGATATGAACTCCGCGGACTTCATTCATCAATCTCATAAAAGTGCTTGGCGGGTTTGTCAGCCCAAGCGACGCGGCCAACCATCCGTACAAACCCTCGTTTGTTTTTTGAATCGTCTTCCACTCATCTCCTCTCTCATCCGGTCGGTGATATCGGCTCTTGAGATCAATCTTGGAGAAGTAATTTTTCCCACTCAGGCAATCCATCAAAACATCCATTCTTGGCCGGTGGAGAGCACATGCACGATGGTAATCTTATTTATTGCTGCAGATTACGTACACATTCTCGACCTCCATCCTTCTTAGGACTTAGTACCGTTAGGACGGCCGCACCGGTTCGGGATCTCCTTGACTAATCCCTTATCCTGCAGATCAACGCCTGCCATTCGGCTTCCTCATTCTCTTGGGGTGTCAGCCTGTATCTTTACTTATGGCCCGGTAAATTTGCTCCGGGTATGAGGTCAATGGTGACTCACACTCCTCATCGGTGGCAACGGACGAGTGGATTAAGTCCCGCGATGATATCAGTGAACTCTCAGCGGTTCCTGAATCTCCTCAGGCAATTTGTCCGCTCTTGTGCTTGTCGGGACAATTCTCGGCTTCGACAACAAAAAATTGTGGATTCTCATCCTTCTCCCGCTCTGTGAGAAGTTCTTTCCATAGAAGTATGAATGCCCTTCATGCGGCTTCACTTCATTATCCTTCACTTGGGATTACAGTAATATGGAAGTTTCCCATCCTTCTCAAAGGTGTAATATTATTCATTCTCCCATCATGAACCACATGTCTATCCTCTTGCCATGGTCTACCCAATAAAACATGAAAGCGGAGACATCCACATAGAGATGACATCACCGCGAGGATTTCATCCCATATTCACCCATTTTTAAATTGACCAAGCATTGCCTTGTAAAACATACCTGGTGTCCTTTCTGCAAAAATGAGACTTTATATGTCTCTAGGTGTGCATTTTTCTCCAGCTCCAACTTCTCCACCATCTCGATTGAAACAAGATTATCGGTGCTCCTACGTCCACTATGACCTTGCATTTCCGACCCTTGGTCTTGCAAAAGTCATTCAAGACGATCGCATCTTTCGCGTTATGTCCTCCACTCTTTCGGAGGTTTCCGAGAACTGTAATACTGATTAGTGACTTCCAGCTTCGATCGTCTTCATCTTCAACATCAGCCTCTGTACCGACCAACATGGGCGTTCCCTCATCCCATCTTCCTCTGGGCCAGGTCAGCGGCCCTCTTGTCGATCTTTCCCACATGTAAAACATGTGATGGCTCCTCCAGGCCTCTTCCACTACCTCGGATGTCAGGAAAAGCGTTGACATCAGTAGCGTAATCTCCTTGCTGATCTATTTGCTGTCTCCTCGGCTCTCCAGCAACTAACGCCTCTGCCTTGAGGTTCCACCTCTTTCAACTCTTCCATGAGGCCTCTTCCAATCCTCCTTGGGCTTTGAATTTCTTTCTGGGCATTGCTTTGCCTCTAGGTTAATACACTTCGCCCTCATCCCACCTTGTAGTTCATTACGCTTTCGACCTTTAGAATATGCGGTATGCATCCTCAAATGTGGACCCGGTAACCATACTCAACTCATCACGAATGTCATACCTGAGACGATTCAGATATCTCGCCACTTTTCCGTCATCACTCTCCCGATGACCATTTCGAATGTTGAGCTGTAGAACTCTCGGTGTACTCTTTCCACCATCATCAACCGCCTCGGGTTAAATGCTTTGAGCAGTGATCTGGTAGTCCCTCGGGATGAACTTCACCTTCATCTTGGCGATCATCCGTCCGACTTTTTTGATCTTTTGTTTTCCTTTGGAATGCATTTTATCGATTTCGTCCCACCATGGGATCTCGTGTCTCGCCGGTGGTGACAACATGTCTCACCTTCTTGTCCTCGACGACATCTTCATGAGTCCGAGTAGGTGTCGGTACTTTCAGTTCCAATCAGCAAGCTCCTCTCGTTTATGATATTTCCCTCATAGGCCGGGAATATCCATCTTTAATGGATTGAGCTCATCCTCGAAATGGCTCGATCAACCCTCTGCTGTCGAGGCATCTTCTGCAGCGACCTCTTCTTGGTCAAGTCTAGCTTCCTCTTCAACCTCGGGATCACTAAACTCTATTGTACCCACTCCACACCTCTGGGTGGCCTCCATATCCCCGAGTCTCGCCCTGAGATCTCGTGTTGGCGCTCATCTAAGTTCACTGGCTGGATTTCCTCTTTGGTCTACCCCTTCTTCCAGCGTCCACATCTTCCGCGATCGGTACGCCCTTTCTCTCTGACGGTATTTCTCATAGCCTATCCTCTACGCCCGAGCAAATGTACTCAGCTCATTGCTCGTGAGAGCACACTTTGATGACGGTAGCTCCTCCGGACCTTCTAACCAATCCGCGGAACCGAGAAAATTCAGGCTCTTCCAACTCCTCTTACAAGTCCGCAGGTCACCCACAATAGTAGCCGTCAACCTCCTCTTGAATGTCGGGATATAAATGACTCGGGGTTAGCGATTCTTGTGAACATAATTACATGAAAAAACAAACCCCGTCCGATGGTCAGGTCAACACTTCCCTCTGGAGGATTTCCTTATCGATCGGCTTTATGTGATGTCGTGATTCACTTACACTATGAATCCCCGAACCTCGAACTTCGATATGCACGTGCGACCTCTCCTTGCCACGTCGTCTCTCCTTTCTCCTCTCTATCGGGGATCGCGGGATCGCGATGTTGCCGTCCACAATTTCCTTGTAGTGGAAAGTCCCGAATTCCGAACCTCGATCTCCCGCCACCTGTCGCACCTCTGGTGAGGCCTATGCCTTGACACCTGCCTCCCCTTCGTTCTATCGGGAAATCATGATTCAGGAAATCGCGGTTCCTTGGGCACAAGGTCACAGACCTTACCAAACCTCGAATTCAGACTCCTCGGGATCTTGCGCCGCGTGTCCCTCCTCCGATAAACGGCTCTGGTTGATTCGGAAATGTCATGATCGCGATTTCAAAGAGTTTGAACTCTTGCCTCCGGGAAATGCCGAATGCCAAACTCCGATCCTCGGGGATCCTGCGCCACGTGTCCAAGTCCAGATCAACGGTGCAGATCAATTCGGGGAATCGCAACCCGCGATTTCTCGACGATAATGAAGTTTTCACCTTATCAGCTCAAAGCGAAATCGAAATTGCGTGGACCTATTGTCCTTCCTGCTTTTGTGCTCATGGGCTATCTCGCCCACCGATTCCTCGTGATCGGGGCCGATCCTTGGGATTTCGCAAACTTCACGGGGGGGGTTTCCTACCGTTGATTCTCTTCCTCCTAAGCTTTCTCCGGCTTCCAAGATTTTCCTTGGTTCAATCTATCCCAGGAACAGGCCTGGGAGAGATTGAACCAAGGAACTATCCCTCCTGAGCTTTGTCCCTCTGACTCCTTCAGAGATCTTTCGAACACGCTCCCTGTGATCGACCTCGACCTTCGCCAACCTTCAATGATGCTGAAGATTTCCAGGTTTTATGCACTCGCAGTCACAGCAATCTGACTTTTCCCTTCTCAGACTTGTTACTGGAAGTTCGGTTCGACCTGTACTCACCTGCATGGCTTGAACAACTCAATTCACTCTGGGCAAAGAAGGAACAAAGGATTCATTTACTTAGCCTCCGAGCACTTTCTGTCTGAGAGGAATTCATTGCACTCATAAAGAATCCTCGACAGCGATTGAAACAATTTGGAAATCATTCCCTCATTCTCGGGTTTGAACGATAGGCAGAAATCACATATACAGCATATAAAAGATAAGCATAAAAACAAGCAAACATCCATAAGCACAATGCCCGGCTACGAGTTAAACCCATCCTTAGTTTGAATCAAGCTTTCTATTAATTCAATATCTGTACATGGAGTTTCTTCCGGCTACTGCTCTATTCTCCCTTGCTTCTATGCTAATGCTGAATAAAATCAATTACACATGGAGGGTGCCGATATTCGTTTTCCCTCCCGGAAGATGGCTAATCTAATCTACAGCTAACACTATCTACTAGCATTTAAAACTGTTAAATTCTTGCTTATCTATATTACATTACAAGTTCGCTCAGCTTTGAATGCCTTTTAGAGAAACGACGGCGCAACAATACCAAAGTAGAATTCAAAATATTAGGTTCTGGCGAAGCGTCGGTTGTCTCTTCTCTCTCCCTCATTTGGTTCATATGATGATGAGTGGATGCTCCAGCATCACTCTGTTGTCTTATGACCATCGGTACAGCAATTTGAAGCCATTTAGCTTTTGCCTTCTCCATTTGCAATTCGCGCAGTCGTCTCCTCCTCCTGAAGAGATTTTTCTGCCTTGCTTTTCTCTTGACTGGCCATTTAGCTTTTGCCTTCTCCATTGGCAATTCGCGCAGTCGTCTCCTCCTCCTCCTCTGCAAGATTTTCTGCCTTGCTTTTCTTCCTATGGCCTTCAATAGCCATTTTGTTGTGTCTATCTGTCCCCTTGACATATCTGCTGCTATCACTCCAGTAATCCTGAGTGCTCAGCCTCATCCTCCTATGGTCCTGCTGACTATCTATGGACTGTTGTCTACCTACAAGTAGTCCTCACAGAGTCCTCCAGTGCTCTGTCTTCTTCCACCTGCCTTCTCCTCTCTGCTTGAAGTATACAAACAAAGTTCCCGCTCTGATACCACTTGATGCACTTGGCTCGGCAACCCTCACGGTTCCACCTTGCTCTCACCAGGACCTTCTTCGTCTTACAGGCCCGAAGAGTTAGAGTAGTCTTCCACTCCACTTGGGAGTCCACTACCCACAGCTACCTCTTCGGCGATCTTCCTTTCGGAAATCGTAAAATCGGAATTCGCGATTTCGCGAATTCTGTGAGCGCAGTCACATGCAACTCAAAACCCCGAACCCCGATGGTCAATGGGTCAACCCTTCCGGATATCGGAGATTTCCCTATCGGGGAAT
>SNQJ01S0163763.1:21302-37125 GCA_010110895.2 Picea sitchensis | reverse complement strand
CAATGATTTGGGTTCCCAAAGGCGAACCTCATGTTGAATGTTATCCTTTAAAGTTCCTATGAATACATCAATCAAGTGCTCATCTGGAATATTTGTTACCTTTATATTCAATCTTTGGAAGTTCTCAATTTGCTCTGTAACTGAACCCTTTTGCTTGAGATTTATCAATTGGCTAAAGAAGCTATTGCTCCTTGTATTCTCATAGTGTGATATCATTTCTTCCGTGAAAATTGTCCAAGTGACAAGTGATTTACGACAACAAAGCCATCGATACCATACAAATTGATTGGGTTCTAAATATAAAGAAGCAATTTGTACCTTTTGTGTATGTGGAACATTATGTAGATCAAAGAATTTCTCCATCTGAAGTATCCATGTGATTGGGTCCTTTCCATCAAACTTCCTCATATTGATCTTAGGAACATGGTTGGTCTTCAACCCAAAGTTGGAGTTTCTCCATTCTTGATTCACCTTCCTTGTGTCCTCATCATGAATTTCAGGGGATACATTTTCACTTTCAGGTGTCCTCTCTATTAGGAATTTTTTCAATCATTCCATGATCTCCCCTTTTAAACCATCCATCTTAGTATTTATTGCCTCCAACTTAGCTTCCGTTGAATCCATCATCTCTTGTAGTTCATCTTTTTTTATTGTCTTCTTTTGTAAATTATTTATTCCCTATGCATTTATTTACCTTCATCAAGAGTCCAAGTAGCATTCTCTGGAGGCTTATTTGGTGTAGAAGTTCCCTTTTTTGGTGGCATGTTGGCCAAGTATCATTTTAAACCTTGATTTTGAGGTGGTTCTACTAGACAATCTTCCTTTTATTGTATCTCTAAAATTTCGGCCCTTCTGAGTATGAAATTTTCTCTTTTGTAGCTCTCTGATATTTCTTCTCTGCAATGCCACAGGTCTTATCAAAATTGGATGTGCCAAGTGGAATTTACGGTAACTTCCCCACAACTTGTTGATTTTTGGCCTTTCCAGGAGATATCACTTGTATAGCGTGCCCCACACAAAATAATTGATATAAAATTCTAAAACTCATAACAAAACTACTACGGGTTGTCCAATATCTAATGCAACTGGTCTCCCTCAATTTGGATACTCTAGGAAGAAGTTATGATTGTTTTACCCAGAACACCTACTTGAGACTAGTCAATAGGACTAGTCAGATACCCTATCTTCCACAGGGTGTATCTAAAAATGTAAGATGAACCAGAATCTAAAACTATTACCACAGATACCTTACTAATTTATGTGAATATACTCCGGAGTTTAGGGTCTGAAATGTTACAGAAAAAAAATTTATGGCGAAAATTCTGCAATGACTCAATTCATGATGATTCCAGAACCCTATCTTAAAAAGGTTGTATCTTCGAAAGTATAAGGCTGCAAGAGATGAAAATTTAACCCAACGTACCTTGATCTGTCTACTAAATATCCTCCAAGTTGTTCCTTTTGAGTCGTTGTAGAAAAAAAGTTGTAGCGGAAATTCCAAGGTGTCTCACATGTAGCAGCAAAACCCCAAGACCTTGAGCTCTGATACTATATGTTAGGAACCAAATATCAATATAGCATAGAAAAACCTCAGAAAAAGTACTCAACACCTTGAAAAAGAGAGAAATTCAAATAATAAGCCTCTTTGAGGGGGCAACCTCCTTATGCCCACATAAATGTCCAAATACAAGATGATTCCAAATGAAAATGTCTCCTTGGTATATATAGGAGACTAGGAGGTGTAATTACAATTAATGGACTAAAGTCAACATAAATAAAATAACATTACTAATGTAATATGCCCCAATTAAGGGGTAATGAGCCACTATTTAGGGCTTAACATTTTCCAACCGTTTAGATGTCGAGTCTGAGGTCAGATCAATTTGTTGTCAACTCACCTAAAAGTTCACAGCGTACTAAGAAGTACCTCATGCACTTATCTTTTATCATTGCACTGTGGAAATGTGTCAGGAGATATTTCATTGTCATTGACGCTTTCATTCAGTATGATTTTCAAAGATTATGTCGAGGGAAAAACTCTAATAGTTTCCTTGAAGCGCGCTACTGGAATTTGAA
The DNA here is from genome assembly GCA_010110895.2 of Picea sitchensis. Classification (NCBI taxonomy): domain Eukaryota; kingdom Viridiplantae; phylum Streptophyta; class Pinopsida; order Pinales; family Pinaceae; genus Picea; species Picea sitchensis. The sequence goes on along the minus strand of SNQJ01S0163763.1, from coordinate 35,049 downwards.
AACTGGCGCTGTGAAGTAGTTGTAGAATATTGTTCAAGATTGAATGCCTCCCTCTAAGTCCAGCTCAGGTTAACAAAGCACCAGCTTAAATTTAGACATACCAGGTACCCCTTAACAATTTGCACATTGCTTAAAGGTTGATTGAGGATGTAAAGTTGTTATATATGGTTGGCGCTGAGAATTGTTAAATGTTCATGCACTAATAACTCTCAAACCCACTATTATGGTGCTATAAACCCTACTCATTGGTCAAAATTGTTATCTTAGGGTCATCCTACAGTTCCCTTTTGCAAACAACTCGTATTTCCCACTAATAATTATGCGCTACAAATTATTTGTTTTAACCCTGCACCACAAATTGTGCGTTGCAGACTGGCGCTGTGAATCCTCTGTCTTTTGATTGACTAAACTCTTGTCAATTTTGAAATCGGTCTAAGGCCCAAGTTTTAACCAGTTGTATAGGTCCCCTCTCATACATGAAAAGTATGGTCAATCCTTTATAAAATTGAGTTCAATTGCACTGCAGACTGGCGCTGGGAACTGGTATTAGTGCTGCAAACCCTCTGTTTTTTACAGAGTTGCATCTTTTGCCAGTATACACTTTTACTCAAGGATAAATTGTTGTCACTCTTATCATTACTATTTGAAATTTTCTCCACTCCATACCATTGTTGTGTATAAGTTTTCAAACAAGTGAACTCCAGGTATACCAGCTCTGTTATGAAACTCTAAAATCCATGTTTTACTCTATATTTCACATAACAATTGTCATAAGAGGCTACGGAAAGTGTTTTTTAAAAAGATAATCATGGACAGTCAACAAGGCAGGAAGACTCACAAGGGGGGAGAGATTGTGAGAACTAAACCATATGACATGCAACTCATCAACTCTGAACCATTCAAGGAAGATTTACAAAGAGTGGGTTGTCTAAATTTTTGTCAAAAGATGCAAAGAGGACATCCTAAAGTGACCAAGGAGTTTGCACTTAATTTTAATGGGACAAAGACTAAGGTGGGGATGTTGGAGTTTGAAGTCTCTTAGAATTATATCTCGGTATCTACAGAGATAGTTGATTGTGGTGAGAAGTGGTTTAAATTCATGTCATTAAACTCTTCTTTCTCCAAAGAATTTCTTAAACCCGAATATCAAGGAGACAACCTATCTAAAGGAGTGCCCAGAAGTCACATGTTGGAATGTTTTGACAAGATGCTCAGGGTCATCCAAAGGTACTTCACATGTAAAGGAAGGTTCAATATGGTATACCAATACCACATCAAATTACTTACACTTCACTGGGAAAGAATCCATGAACCTTCCATTCTATCTTTTCAGGAGTATTGGCAAGATGTCAGACATAGTCTGGGCTAAGTCCAAGCAGGCAGACACCAATGTTTTTCACTCTCATCTAATCAAGATGTTTGTAATGAAAGAGTTAAAGAATACTAATAGTATCTGGGAAACCTTCCTAACTACATCACATTTTATGTTAGATATTGCTCCTACACCATAGTCCAAAAGACAAGCTCCTACCCCTATTGATAGGACTGTGCATTCAGATTCAAGCAAGAAGAAGAAGGTGACTAGGAGTGATAAGTCTTTCCAGGATACTGATGAAGCAGAAGAAGGAGGTCCTTCACAACCTCCTGAGAGAGAAGTTTAACATGTGGTATAACCTACTCCCATGGAGATTCCTTCAAGAAAATCAATGAGCTTGAAAGGCCAAAAGCATGTCTTTTCCCCACCAGTGGCTGCAGAAAAAGTCAAACCTAGAAGACCCTTTACTAGATTAACAGCCAAACAATATGTTCCCATGAAGGATGGTACATCAGAGACTTCATCTCAACAAAAAGACAAATCTCATTCTTCTAATCAGCCCATAGAGGTTATTGACATCAACACTCATCAACATGAAAGTAACCCTACCTTCAAAAGGCTCGGGAGGCAGCTCAAGGAAGCAAGAGATGAAAATGACAAGTTGAAAAAGGAAGATTTGGATTCAAGGATAAATCTAAAGTAGATGTTGGATCTGTATGCAAGAGTTTTTTGCCCCTTCATAGGAAATTCAAGAATGTATATAGGCAGAATAGAGCCTACGAAGCTGAAATCAGAAAATTAAAAGCAGAGTTATAGCCTTTCAAAGAAGAAGTGGCAAAAAGGAACTTAGATATGCTAGATAAGGTGGCTACCAGAAGAAGTTCCAGAACGAGAAGATGAATACAAAATTATCCTCCACATCAACATCATTTTTGTCAAGGTTTATTGTTTTGTATGCAGTTACAACATTAAGTGATGGTTCTGAATTTTGAGCTAAACTCAACATATTTTTGTGTCTTCTCCAAGGATATATCAGGTGATAATAAGTTTGTAGCACATTTGAAAGATTTATACTACTTCTAGTACAAATTTTAAAGATATGAATCTTTTTGCAAAAGGAACAGGCTGCTACAGGAAAGTTTGCAGCACCTGGACTCATTGGTGTTGCGAACTGGGTGTTTTAGGATAGTTTGCAACGTTGTGCTGCAAACTCAAATTTTTAAAGATTTTGGACGCGAGGGACATTTCTAGGTGTCAGGGGAAGCTCATACCAACATTCATAGGATCAATTGCACTTTAGAAGGCCACCTGCCTCAAGGAGCTACAAGCATAAAGACACATCATCAATTGTTGAGGACTTTTTATATACGTTGCCAACAACTTCCTTCAAAATAGCAGTTTGTTATTTTCTTGTCGTACACATGTTTCCACACTTCCCTTAGGCATGGAATCCTATGAGGAAGTTAATAGGCGAATTGTAAAGCTTTATTTTGATGATTTTGGTTATTTAATAGGAATTGTAATAGGAAAAGAGGTTGGAATGGTTGAACAAAAAGCCCTGATCTTTAGTCTTCATTTGTAGCAGAGTTTTCCTGATGTATGGACCAGATCCAAGAAACTTTTAATAGTGGAAATCAATCTTTATCTTACTGTCATCTCTTTTCTGTCTCACCTCGATATCAGTCTATGTTGAAGGATTCATCATGTTGTTGTTTATTTATTGCAATAAATGATTTATTGTGGTATTGTATGCAAATTGTGTTTTTTTTTTCTTTGGATTAAGAAGTTCTTATTCAAATGAGTTTTCTTTCATGTGTATTCTAGAAATACTTGATGTAAATTGATACACATATTATAATTTTCTTGTGAAGTTTTCCATTTCTCATTATATCTCTTAAACCTTGATTTGAAGCTATTCAAAGCCTTGCTTGTTGGTGTGTATTTCATGGAAGGATTTGTGATTGACATGCTAAAATGAGTTTTACATCCATTTTCCGCACTCTTCAAAACATTATAATTTACATTCTGATGGGTATTAGGCTTACATCTACAACAGTCTAGGTGTGACTTCTAGTGCTAACATGGGTCAGTATCATAATGCATTTGCACTATCACCCTTTTTGCTTTAAATAAACTTCATATGTTCACTCGGCTAGACATCCTCGAAATGACACAATATTTACAATCGCGGTCACCTGGGAGTCCTCCATGGATGTTATTAAGGAACAATACTACCCTGTTGGAAGTTATGACGACTTGTATACAAAATGGACCACATTGTGGCAGGAAAGAGACCAAGCAGTGCCCGAGTTCACAAATATCTTCCATACCTTGCGCACTAAGCTGGGTATCAAAGATTCTGAGCAACATCTGGTGCTCAAGTATTGCGACGGTCTACATAGATACATACAAGCCGAAATGGAGTTTCTGGACATCTCATCCTTGGGCACGGATTGTAACAACCCTGGTTAAATAGTTGCATAGGGATTATTAAGTATAATTAATTAGATAATTAATTGTCCTAATATGGTTTTAGTTAAACAATGATCAATATTAATAATATTAATTAATTATTTATTTATTAATTAATTGTTATAACTGTTGATTGATTAATTAATTAATTGATTGATTACTTAACACATTCAATGATTTGGGTAATAAATTAAGGGGCTTACTAACTTTAATTTAATCCTTATGAAACTTTACGTATAAAGGAAAGGATAAGGTAATAAAGGAGGGGATAAGGTAATTAATGGAGGGCAGGAGAGTCGGTGAAGGGGGAGATATGACGAGGAAGAGTCCTACAGGAGGGGATTATGATTTTGGGGGACAGAGCATTATTGGGGGGGGGGGTCTGTATTTTCTGAGGTCTATATTTCTGTTGGACATCTTCTGGTTTTGAGGGGTTGGGTTCTGAAGTTTTGGTGAACCATTGCAGGGGGCACCGGGTTGCTGGGGGTTTTGGGCACCGGGGCCAAGATTCCTTACGGTATCCTTGAGATAGGGAGCTAGACAGTCTGCTCCTAGCTGGCTGGGTGGTTAGTCGATTTTTGGGTAGGGTTTGGTCAGTGCATCAGGCTAGGCAAAGCAGCAAGGAAAGGACAACCAGGTCAACAAGAATTAGCATCAGGCAGAGGTATTTTTATTCTGTTATGTAATTCTTATTATGTTATGTGATTCACTAGATTGTTGTTCATTAATTGATTTAACCTGCTTATATGTTGAATGAAAGAAATTACTTAGGCTTTCTGCCTAGAAGTAATCTTATATGTTTCAATTTATGGATTTTTTTAGACTTAATTAAATTTGGTCCCTACACGGACTACCAATATGCCATCAAAATCAAGCATAAGCTCAAACAAAAGACGCGACAATTTGGGCCTGGCAACCCCTCATAGAAAAAGCCAGGAAAGGGTGGCCCCAACCCGCAAAAAAAAGGACAAAGCAAAGGCGAATTGCCTCAGGACAACCAGTCCAGGCCACAAGCAAAAACGGACACCGAAAAGACAAAAAAAGATACCGGGAAGTGGTGCAACTTCCATCAGAGCCCCTGGCATAACACTATTGATTGTCGCTCAAAGTAGTCGTAGGTGGCTGAGGTGAAAGCCTCTGAATAGGAAGTGGGTTCCGACTCTAAGTAAAAACTAGAAAGGGGGCGATAGATCATTGATGCAGAACCTAGTGCTATTGTTGCTACCACCAAGCTCCAACCCGGTGAACCAGACAAGCTATAGGAAGGTGAGTGCCTTTTTCATTCACAGATGTGGGTAAAGGGTACCCCGCTGCACTTCATTGTTGATAGAGGTAGCAAGAAGAACCTCATCTCAGTAGAGGTTGTCAAGCGACTCGCCCTCCCGACAACGCCGCACCCGCAACCCTACACCATCGGATGGCTCTGCCAAGGAAGTGACATTCGCATTGTTGACGATTAAAATCGCAACGAGGTTTTTTCCCACAAATTATTGCTAAAGCCTATTATTATAAGCTAACAAGATATATAATACTAGTAGGTGGGACCCCATTGTAGATTGGGAAATCAAATCTGATCCTATTTCATGTTATGTTGTTGATTGACACTGCTTACAGAGTTCTACATGTTGATGAAATCTTGGTTTTATTAGCGATGGATAAGACATGTTACATGTTGTTTATGTTGCTCTAGGCTCTAATTTCATGTTACGATGGCCTATGTCACCCATTGTTATCATTGCTTTATGTCCATGCTCCTTACTGTGACACCTACACAATAAACATGTTAGCAACAACACATAAGAGCAATTGAAAGGAGATAAAAGAAACCTAGACAAAATGCAAAAGGAAGAATCGAACTATGCTCTTATGCTACATGCATTGAAATTTTAATGATCGTTGTAACCCTAGCTAACAAATTAATAGCTACGTGATTTATGGAGTTATATGGAAATTTGGTTGATATGCCTTATTGTATGGTTGGAAATGGTAGGATGTGATGTGGGTGGCACGTTTGACAAAGTGATGGATGCATGGTTTAATTGAATGAGTTAATGGGAAGCTGGTTGGCATGTACTAAGAAATTAATTGACTGGGGGTGGAGGCGACGTGCATTTACTGCACGTCACTCCTACTCCTTCCACCGACCGCCACCCTAGTTTGGTTATTGTTCAACTGTGCTTTGTTGTGGTTAAACTTCGAATTTCAAGCAAAGGAAGAACCGCTCGGCCAAGCTCGCGTTTTAAGGTGCTCTTTGTTACAGGTATGTCTTTTCGCCATCCATGAATTTGCTCTGGTTATGAAATAGACATTGGCTCGGGATGTATGGGTCTGTGCTTTCCTTAAGTCTGGCAACTGTGTAAATTTGTGATATTTTTCTGGGATGAATCGTTGGTGGTTTCATGTCAATAATATTTGAAGTCACAATGTTATTGGTCGTTCTGAGTGTTAGCAGCCATCAAGTCTCTCTGTCATCCTTGCTGGTTTTAGTTGGAGGGTTTCATTGGTCTAGAGTGGTTGGTTGTCTCCATGCATTCGTATCACCATACCTAGTCATTTGTTGTTTTGGGGTTGCTGGGTTTTAAAATGCCTTGGGTCACTGGACATATTTTCACTTGGGTATGGTTTGTTCATGCTACTAATGGTTGTGTAGTGGGTTATATTACTTTTCCTCAGCTCTGTTATATCTCAGCGTTGTTAGTTGGTCGATTGGGAAAACCACGAGGGTTATACCCTGCGTGTTCTAAGTGTTGTTACGGGACCAGAATGGAACCTTGCTCCTCTGTTCATAGTCTCTCCCATCACGAGAATTATTACCATGTCTGCGAAGTTAATTGTGATATACCCTGTGTCTGCACCATTGGTCTCAAAGGTTCTCACCCGATGATGGGAGTCGACTCCATGTCTCCCTGTGTTGGTCCATATAGCAAACCCTCATTTTCTCAAAGCCTAACTTTTGATAGAGGAAATCGTTATGGCCGCCAGGTAGACTGTTGGTTGTTATGAGTTGTTGGTGTATTGCCGACAGTGCTCGATTTCTAGCCCGTCTCTATTGATTGTGTTGACAGTGGTGTTGGTTTTGGTATTTAGTCACTACATTGGTTATTATCACAATCAAATTGATAAACTCGGCACGGTAATTGGTTTGAATGCACAGTCGTTGTCTCTTACATTACAATTGTTGAATTGTTGACCCAACATTAGTTTACAATTGGTTAATGCACATAGATGCTTCGTGCATGGTGTGTGGGTATGTGTGATGTTTCTACAACATGTTAAGTTGAGTTAATGATTGTTCTGACTATGTGTTTGAAATTGTTGATGGAGTATTGAAATCGTGGTAATTATGGCACGCCCATCCATTGTATTTGTTATCGACATTATTTGATTGCGCCATCAGAGAGGATCATGAGTTTTTAAACATGGCTTTGTTGCAATTTGATCAATTTATGTTATGAGATCAGGTATACTGTTGTTGCCTCGTCGTATTGGATTGATATCCCAACATTGTGAATGTTTAGAGTTAAAGAAAATTGGACCTGTACAGTCACATAAATACTCTTGTGTTTTGTCGAATGGTCTATGTATTCCACAACATAACGTGAGTTGAAGTGGTGATTGTTGTCTGTGTGTTTAAATGGAAAGTCGGGATCTTTGCAATTTAAATATGGATCGTTGTGTTGACTGTCCACTATGTATGTTTAATGAATACCATGCATTTTAACAGTGATAGGCACGGGTGTTGTGGAAGTATGATCTCGTTACAATTTAATTGTAGATGGAATTGAGGGATTAAATCGGGACTGGTTTTTATGTCTGTGTTGATGAAGGTGGTTGATTTTTTATGCTGAACAAAGTGGAATTAAGTGGTTGTTTTTTCATTTGGGAATTGTTTTAAAATATTAAATGGATAAATGAGAAGAACAGAACTCCTCTATAGGTTGTTGTGGAATGCATATTGTCTTGTTTTAATGACACTGTGTTACAGATTGACTGCGAGCAGTGAGCAAGTTAATGCACAAAATTGTTTAAGTTTTACACAGTAGTTGTTCTTTTGGCACAATGATCATTTTGGTTGGTGTTGGATCTTTTACGTTGATGTGGAATGATTTTATGGATTACTTAATTAATTTTATGAACAATACCCGCTCACATAAATTAATTAATTAATTTATTACTTAATCAATTAATTAGTTAATGAATTAGTTAATGAATTACTTAGTTAATTAATTAATTACTTAATCAAATAAAAGACTGAAAACCGAGGCTCATTATGCCCCTATCAAAGGGAAATCCACTACTGCCCCTTTCTCACCTCCAAATGATTATGATAAATGAGTGTCCTCTCGCATGCAATGGAGGGATGATTGCTCTCATGTGATCAACGAGATTAGGCCTAAAGGCTCCACACAACCTAAGACAAATTCAGAGAGTTTAAAAGGTGATAGCAGTAACAAAGGAAAGATTGCCTCACGTACTGGAAAATATGGATTTTAAGTTTTAATTATTTGTCTATTGGTGAGAACAATTGACTTCAGATTTTTGGACAACAATTTTTTTCTCGGGATATATTGGTAATGTATTTTGAAAATGATTTCAAATATCAATGTGATAATTGTCAAACATACATGTGATGATGGGAGTCACGAGGAGAGATGATTTTGTTAAATTAACTAATTATGCTATAATTGTTAAGAGCTAAATGGGAGTCACAAGGGGTCCCACCTACTAGTTATTATTTATTTATAACCCTTATTGTGATTATTACTCTTCCCCCTGACTAAAAAGTTGGTTGAGTCTTTAGTTAACTTAACTAATGAGGTAGTTCAACTACTTCAACCAATTCTAATTTTCTTTAAGGCAAAAGGAAAGGGAGGAACAAGAGGAGGATAGAAGGAGAAGCATACTAAGGTTTACTCTTTGAGTTTATGCTGAGATAGTTCAGTTTTCATTCATTCCTTAATTTATCACAAGCCTAATTCTTTTTTATGATAATAGGGTCTTATTGTAGACAACAAGATTCAGGGCTGAATTACATCATTCAGACACTTGTTTTTCAGAGGTGTTGATCTATCTTTGATAATTTGTGTAGACTTGTCTGTTTGTGAATTAGTTTTCATGACTGACAAAGGCTATTGTGCAGAGTCGAGTGGACAACAATATGTGGCAAGCTGATCCAACTTTTAGAGTTCAGTTTTTTATTTTCTGTTAGAGGTCCTTTTGTATGTTCCATCGGGGATGTCTAAGTTTGACTTTGGCTCGAAATTTCTACATGAAATTTTGTAAAAATAATGACTCTTTGGTGAATTGGAATGAAATAAAGGATTGCTTTATGTCTCATCTGTCTTGATTATCATCTTGGTGTCTTTACTTCTGTCTCTACATTTATTTCAACAACTGTTATATTCAGAAAATCATATTAAAATGAATTTTCCAGCAAGCTTTTAATTGTGAAAAGACTAGCCTAAGCACTTGTAATCAATACTTGTGAGTTAGGATTTTATTTTTGATGGCTATAAACATAGGGTGATATTCCCGTCTATTTTGCTTTAGCCAAGCAAAATATGAAAATGCTTGAGTAAGATCATTTCATATATTTTCCTCAACACGCGTCAGCCAACGGTGTCGCCTATCATACAACATCAAGCCCTTCAAAGACGAGGTATTGTGTGATGTTTCCCCTCTCGAAGTTTGTAATGTTCTTTTGGGCCAACCATATTTATGGAAACACCATGATGTATATGAGTATAGGCCTCACAGTGTTATTATTACTTTGAACAAGAAATTGTACAGGATATCGGAGGCAGTCCCACCTAGTGTTATTTCCTTGATATTTGTCGAGCAATGCAGGAAGGTCATCTCCTAAACGGGGAAGTTTGTTTTCTTCATGATTCACTCTCAGAATGAGCGAAAGATCACAGCCACATCCAGGGTCTTCATGACCAACCTCTCCACACAACAGAAGCAAGTGGATAAGGTCGTGGAAGCATACTCGAATATCTTCTCCTCACCTATCGGGGTACATCTACAATGTCAGGTCAAGCACCCCATCAATCTAACCCTCGACGCACTATTGCCCAATGGGCTAGTCTACCGTCGCTCTTTGTTAGAGAATGAGGAGATCAAGCAACAGATCCAAGAACTTCTCCACAAGGGGCACAACCGTCCCAGCTCATCACCTTGCGGGAGTCAAATCGTGTTGGTACAGAAGAAATATGGAACCTGGTGACTCTTGATTGATTACCAGGCCCTAAATAAAATCACAGTCAGAAACCGATACTCGATTCCCCGAATCGACGACCTCCTTGATCAGCTCATGGGGGCCAAATGCTTCAGTAAGATTGATCTAAAGTCCAGCTACCACCAAGTCTCAATAGAACAAACAGATGTATGGAAGACTGCCTTCAAGTCAAAGGAAGGTCTTTTCAAATGGTTGGTCATGCCCTTTGGCTTGAAAAATGCTCCAGTGACTTTCATGAGGATGATGGATGATATCCTGCGACCATTCACCAATACTTTTATAATGGTGTATCTGGATGACATTCTCATTTACAACAAGACTTGGGCAACACACTTGCAACATATTCAGCGGGTTTTTCACACCCTGCGACAGCACAAGCTATACGCCAACTTGGAAAAATGCTCCTTCAGCATGGACAGGGTCCATTACTTGGGCTACATCATTGATCATCATGGTGTACATGTGGATCCAACCAAGATCCAAGTCATCCGTGACTACCCATCCCCAACCAAACTCACTCAGCTTCGGAGCTTCTTGGGCCTTGCCAATTTCTACCATGGGTTCAAGTTGGGATTCTGCCATATTTCATGGGCCCTTAGCCAAGTAACTAGGGGTGGTGGTAAGGCGAAATTTGTGTGGGGCCAGTCCCAACAACAAGTGTTCGATGATTTGAAGCAACGCTTGTGATCAGCCCCGATACTTTCACTACCAAACCTGCAACAACCCTTTGAGATCGAGACAAATGCTTCAGACTATGTTATGGGCATCATTCTCACTCAGCACGACCACCCCGTGGCCTATCATAGTGAGACACTATCATATTTTGTCTGTAAGTACCCTACTTACGACAAAGAAATGTACTCCATTGTGCAAGCCTGATGCCAATGGAGACATTACATTCTTGGGAAGGAGACAATCATCCACACTGATCATAAGCCACTGTAGTTCATGTATACACAAGGAAAATTGCAGTATGACCGCCATCAGAAGTGGTCCACATACTTGCAACAATTCCACTTCAACATCAAGTATAAAACAGGAAGCACCAACCACGTCGTTGATTTCCTCGGCAGGTTGCGAGTCACGCCACTCACCATGGTGCTAGACTCTTATGGCCATGATACCTCTGGATGGCCTCAACTCTACGAGACAGACACTGAATTCGCCACCACCTACCAAATGTTGGCCGCAAATGAAGTTGTCGCTAATTTCCATCTTCGAGATGGGATGTTGTGTCGTCAGGGCAATATCTGTGTTTCATCAAGAGAGCGAGTGACATTGATCTAGGAAGCCCACTACAGTCGGGTGGCAGGACACTTCGACATCGAAAAGATAGTGGCAATGCAACAAAAACATTTCTACTGGCCAAAAATTCTACAGGAGGTCAACAAGTATATCAGGTCCTGCACTGCCTGCGTTATTGCCAAACTGACCACTAAGAAACAGGGCATGTACACCCCTCTGCCTACTTCTGACAAACTATGGGAATCCATCTCCATGGACTACATGTCGGGCCTCCCATCCACCAAGCAGGGAAATGGCTATGTTTTGTGGTTGTTGATCGCTTTTCTAAGATGGTGATTATGGCTGCCTGCAAGAAGAGCATCACAACAGAGGCTATTGCCAAGCTCTTCTTTGAACGAGGTTGGGTACATTTTGGAATCCCACAAACCATTGTCTCAAATCGAGACATTCGATTTCTTAGCACATTCTGGTCGAGCCTTTAGTCACTATTGGACACCAAGCTCAAGAAATACACGGCCTTCCACCCCTAGATAGATGGCCAAACCGAGGTCGTAAATTGAATGATCGTGCATATCCCGTGCATGTATAATTACAAGCACCCTCACACATGGTATGAGAGTCTTCCCTGTGTCCAACATATCTACAACCAAGCCTTGCATAACTCAAGTGGCCACAACCCCTTTCAAGTGAGGTTGGGATTCCAACCATTGGGTCCCATAGATGTTGCACTACCCCTTGCAGTCACCTTGACCGACTCATCTCCTGCTCCAACTGAAGCTGACAAAGCCACCTGGTTCATTGAGTGGATCCAACACATCCACCAACAGGTTTAGGATATCCTACAAAAGTTCAATGACAGTATAAGCAACGCAATGATCAACACCAGTTGCCACATAAGTTTTAGGTGGGCAACAAAATTTGGTTGCATTTGCAGAAATAATGCCTTATTGGACCCCATCGGAAGCTTCACCCACTTCGTTATGGGTCATACACCATCACCAAGGTTGTGGGTGATAATGCTTTTGAGCTCAACATTCCTCCTTTCCTTGGCCTGCACCCAGTTTTCAACGTGGATCTCCTTCGACCTTATTTCCCACCATTATTGGACACATCAGAGATAGCAGAACAACTGACACCAACAGAGCTCAACCCCGACTGCATACAACAAGAATCCAGTGATAATATTGTGGAAAAACAGGTCAAGGGCACTCGTCGACAAATGATCCAACTTTAACGAGTTGTCAAAACAGAGCAACTCCTGCATCGAGGCAAATGGCTCACCCGGGGCCAAATTCAACAAAAATTTCCTCATCTAATGGGGCAACTCAACGCAATGGAGAAAATTTCTTCATAAGGGGGGAGGATTGATCCATATGGATTTCAATGGCCTCCCACCTATTCTAACTGGCTCATTTTGGCAATTTTCTAGTTCGACAGCTTTTTCCTAGTTTTTGGGTCCCTGACTTCCAGGGTCGTTTTGAGGCCCTAAACAACGTTTATAGGGCTCACCACAATCAAAATGTGTAGGGCTCTCCACAAGAAACATGTGTAGTCCTCACATAGACCTTTCCAATGGGCTATCATGCGCCTAAAATGAAGATTGTATGCAAAAGTTACGACCCCGAGAAGTTGATGTACTAACTTACCCAAACGGGCCCCACATTACTTTTGGTGCTTCATCTCCTACGGTTATGTTTTTGGATGTCTAGTGTTTTTGAAATTCTTGTTTATTGTAAAAAGGCATGGAGAGCCTCATTGTAATCATCTTCTGGCGAATGAGCACAACCGTCACCTCTCTTCTCAAAGATAAGTCGTCACCATTCTAGCAAGCTTGTTATCCGTTGCATTTTACAGTTTCATCTTATTTCGTTATTGAATAGAAACCAATTTTACTGTATATATGTTATTCTGTATTAAGCATCTTTTGATAATAATCTATATTCATTTCATTTTGCTCATAAAATACGGATCAATATGGATCCTGTGAAGTCTCAAATTGTAGGTGTAGGAGTAAATTAAACCCACAAGTGAGAAACAATGCGAGACTCCAAGTTCATTGTGTCGGGGCAGCATTCAGGTTGAGGGTAGTGGATGCGAAAGGTGGTAATGCTCTTTCAAGATCTCGTTCTAATCCCAACAAAGCCAAGAAATTTCTCGTAGAAGGAAGATTAGAGTTGCAACTACAAGTGGAAGCCAGAATCACATATCACTATAGCTTTTAGTTAGGTGAAAGGCAGAAGGAAATTGATGTAATTCAAGGAATCCCTGGGAAATTGGATAATGTATGGAGTCACATTTTGGCACCGGTTCTTGATCGTGTTAATGGGTCTGCAGAGTGTGTGTTGATACTGAGAGGGGGGTGAATCAGTATCAAGTACAATTTAAAAACCTTTTCCAACTTATACTTAAACCATTCAATTATATCCAATGAGAAATGAACAATAGTATAAGAGTTACACCAATACACCACAATACAC
>SNQJ01S0163763.1:0-21292 GCA_010110895.2 Picea sitchensis | reverse complement strand
ATACCACCGGAAACAACATGATGTATACTATCCATCCATGGGTGTTGTATCTGCATGTTCATTTTCCTTCATGTCCAAATAACTTCATCAATCTTGTGGTCCAAAACCCATGACTAGGGTTGACATCAATGACAACAACCAATATTCCAACAGTGTGGTCTTGATTCCCTCATCCTTAGCAGGCTCTATAAACACCCTTACCCTGGACTAATGCCTCACCGCCAGAGACAAGCTCATGCTCAAGAGGTCCACTCAGATTCCTTGGAGCAAGAAATTCAACAACTTCAGATTTCCTACCAAAATTTGTCAACCCAAGTCTCATACATTATGGACATCCTTATTCAACACAGGACAACGATCCATCAACAACATGATGAGGTTGATTCTATTAGGACACAAATAGAAAATTTGCAACTCTAGGTGGCACCAACTCCCTTGGATCTTGTTGACTCACCCTCCAGCAATGGATCATTACCAACAGTTGATCAACCTCCATTTGATTTTAATAGGCCAACATAGGATACAAAATGGAAGAACCAAATCCTCCCAAAAATCCTCAGCCAACTATCTAAATGTTTTCCATATATATATGTATTTTAGGCCTCTTCTATTGAATAATTACCTACAAGTTTTGGAATGTAAGGACTATAAGCAAAGTTCAAACTGAAAAATGGACAGTAAGGTTAGGAGCAGTGATAGGGGAGGATATATAAAACCAAGCAAAACTAATGGTCTTGAGTTCTGATGTAAGTGTACTCATGTCGAAGAGCTCGTCGAGAGCTTTCCAATGATGCTTGAACGAGGTCAAACATACATTGTATGAGAAAGTTATGGCCTTTTGAAGTTTTGGTCAAATAGGCAGAAAGGTGTGCATGCCCTAACACTTGGCATCACCAGAAGAAAACATGGCAATACAAATGGTGACAGGTGGCAATATTGATGCTGACGTGGCATGTTGAATGAACTATATGGATGCTTATGTGGCATGATGACTGGGTTGTACATATGTTGATGTGGCATGCTGACTGGGTTGTATGGATGTTGATGTGGCACATACTTCGTTGTACAGATGTTGATATGGCAGATTGATGAGGCGTTGACGTAGCAGGCTGAGTGGCGCTAATATAACAGGCTGACTGTGCAGGTGCAACGTGGACCAATCAGGAGTAACCATGTGGCATCTTACGAATGGCCAAGTTGCATTAAAATCAAATTTAAAAAGATATGTTTCAAGCCACAGAAAGGTCAGGCAAGTGAATTGAATTACTGACCTCATCGGAAACAAACTAATGGCCTATCATTAGGCCAACGACCTACCATTAGGCCAACGACCTCCCATTAGGTCAACAACCAATCATTGAAATGGAGTTGACACAAACCTTATTTAAAGTTAGTTGTTGAACTGCATTTCCAAAGACAAACGGTTCGCAGGCTTGATCCCACGACCTCTGCTCCAACAAACACAATGCCCAACCAACACACCAACAATATAGCTTGTTATGGCAAGCAAGATATATTTTATTTCAATTTGTAATATTTGATAGCTTGAAAAAACCCAATAGGCACAGACTTGAAACCGTGACCTCCATCCATATAACCAAACACTTTTACCATTGCGCCATATGCCTAATGTTGGGAATAATTGCGCACCGTTGAATAATTAAAGCCAATTTTTTTTTGTCTCTGCAAAATTGAAGAATGAGGATATTGTAGCCTTTTTTCATGCAGATCAAGTGCGGGAAGAGCCTGAGATTAGTGCAACAATCTTTCCTAGAGCTAGCGAAGATATTTCATGGTAGGTTGGAGATCCATTGTAATGTAATAAAGCATTTCAAGTGCTTCGCATTATAATAATGGAGTGGTTGTGTAGTTGAAGCGGACCCGAAGATGTAGCCTAAATTGGGTGAACTCCATTATTAACTTGTGTTTTTGTCTTTCTGTTGTTCTTTTCTTCAATTTAGCCTTTCAATTGTTCATTAAGCTTTAAATTATAAGCTAAGACAATTTACACTTAAAATTATTTGCAAATCAATCATTAATTTCAGATCAAGTTTGGTATCGAAGTTGGTTTGACAGGATTTGTAGTTTGAAGAACATGTTGCAAAAGGACAATCATGGGAAATCTTTGAAGCGACAAAGACTTTAGGAAATTGAAGAGATTAACCAACAGAGACAAGAAGACAATTATGAATTAAGAAGGTTACTACGACTCTTTGAGGATGAGAAGCAAAATTTGCAGCTTGAATTGTAAGCCAAGGATGAGCTTTTAGCAAAGCTTCAGAAATTTAAAAGAGTGGAGGATGAAGAAGATTCTACCATGCCAAGAATATTGTCTTCTACCACATATTCACAATTTGTCACTGAGGTATGCAGCGTAAGTGAGTCATCATTTTCTCTTTCTTCCCATCAAAAGGTAGATGCCTCTTTGGGTGAATTTGAGAAGCATACTCATGGTATTGGTTTAAGTTGCTAACCAAGATGGGTTATGATGGAAAGGGTCTTGGAATTAATGGCCAAGGAATGGATAATCCCGTAGAGATTGTGGAAAGACCACACTATGCAGGTTTGGGATATGCCAAAGGAGAAGTTGAAGAATGCTCCAAGGTCACTGAAGCAAGAAATGATTCAAGAAAAGAGTCTAATCCATTACATAAATACCTTATACAAAGATTTGCACATCACTTCATGAGAGTGACAAAGAAATCAAGGCATCTCAAATGAGAGGTGAACATCCCGAATGAGTGAAGTTGGTTTCTTCTCGATAGACTTGCAACAAGAACTTCCATGAAAGGTATAATAAACCATATTGTTCCAATTTATTCTTTGATTATAAGAAGAATGACAATAAGAAAGATAGTTTATGGTATAAGTATCCATGTACATTTTGCAGATTACGTAACCATTATGTTGCCAAATGTTGGAAGAGAAAGTCCTTGTACATGAAGGTCATGTCTACCAAGAAGAAGGAAAGACATAAAGACCACTATGCAAGACTGAATATGGAGCAGGGCAAGAAGGACTTGCAGTCAAAGAATCATTGCACTCATTGCAATATGAGTGGTCATTGGATTGACAGATGTTGGAAACTTCATCTGCAACTTTGTCTAAAGCAAGGCAAGAAAATTGTGCACACGCCAGTGAAGAAAGAGGTAGCACATGAAAGAGTTGGTCAAGCACCAACAATCCAAGAGGAGCAACCCAAAATGGAGAATCCATTAGTCAAGTTTGGGAAGAAATGGGTAACACATCACCAAACTTTTTTGCTTCCATTGTTGTAAACCTCACATGTTGTGTATGAGACCCCTAGAAGGGAAAATTGTACAAGTGATGACCTGTTATAACATCACATATGTGCAACATAGTGCTTTTATGGTTTTGAAATTGTACAAATTAGAGAGACAAGTCAAACCATGTATGTAGACTTTAGGCGGACCAAATGTTTCTTTTTGTGGGGAGGTTTGATCTAGGAGGATCTCTAAAACCAAGCAAAACTTATGGTCTCAAATTTTGATGTAAGTGTACTCATGTTGAAGAGTTCGTCAAGAGCTTTCCAACGATGCTTGAACAAGTTCAAACATATGTCGTATGAGAAAGTTACGTCCTTCTTAAGGTTTGATCAAACAAGCAAAAAGGTGTGCAGGCCATGACACGTGGCATCACCAAAAGCTGACGTGGAAGTACAGATGGTAACAAGTGGTAGTATGAATGCAGACGTGGCATGTTGAATGGACTATACTGATGATGACTGGGTTGTACGGATGTTGATGTGGCATGTTGACTAGGATGTACAAATGTTGACATGGCACTGACTAGGTTGTACAGATGTTGACGTGGTAGGTTGACGAGGTGCTGACGTAGCAGGCTGACTATACAACCAACATGTGGACCAATCGAGAGCATCCATGTGGCAACCTATGACTAGCCAAGTTGGGCTAAGGTCGAATTTAAAAAAATATGTTTCGAGCAACAAAATGGTCGGGTGGATGGTTTGAACTCTTGACCTCATCGGAAACAAACCAACGACCTATCGTTAGGCCAATGTCCAATCATTGAAATGGAGTTGGCACAAACCTTTTTTAAAGTTAGTTGTTGAACTACATTGCCAAAAATGGACGGTCCATGGGCTTGACCCCGTGACCTCCGCTCCAATAAACACAACGCCTAACCAATGCGTCAACAATATAACTTGTTATGGAAGGCATGATATATTTGATTTAAAATTGCAATATTTTATAGCATGAAAAAACCCAATGGGCGTGGATTTGAAATTGTGACCTCCATCTATACAACCAAACACTTTTACCATTGCGCCACAGGCCGAATGTTGGGAAGAATTGCATGAAGTGGAATAATTAAAGCCACTTTTTTTTGTCTATGCAGAATTGAAGAGTGAGGATATTGTAGACATTTTCCATGCAGATCAAGTGAGGGAAGAGCCTAAGATTAGTGCAACAATCTTTCCTAGAGCTGGTGAAGACATTTTATTGCAAGTTAGAGATCCATTGTAATTTAATAAAGCATTTGAGGTGCTTCACATTATAATAATGGAGCGGTTGCGTAGTTGAAGCAAACCCAGAGATGTAGCCCAAATTGGGTGAACTCCGTTATTAACTTGTGTTTTTGTCTTTCTGTTGTTCTTTTCTTCAATTTAGCCTTTCAATTTCTCATTAAGCTTTAAAATATAAGCGAAGACAATTTACACTTAAAATTATTTGCAAATCAGTTAGTAATTTCGGAACAAGTAGAGATGTTTAAGATGAAAGAATTGCCTATGGGTTTTTTCCTTCTCTTTGTACCTTTTTTGCATGCTTCAGTTGCCCTTTTTGATTAATATATTGTCCCCCAATTTTTGTCAAAAAAGAGAGATAATATGTAATATTAAGGTTTTCCTATGTTATAGTTTGGAACTGAACAAATATTAGAAGTCAAAAGGCTAACTAATAGGAGGTCAAAGATGAATCGAATACTATAGTACCCTGATGAAGGCATGTAATAATAATGTAATGTTTATAATAGTGACACCTCTGTGACATACTACTTCTCTATTGTCATTTGAGAAATTTATTTTAACAACAAACCTGACATACCCTTATAATCTTTGGTCATTAAATATTTAAATGTAACAAGATTTTATAGGTTAGGAAAAGCACATGAATATTATAATCCACCTATTGGTTTGTTCGGTTTGCATAATTTTAGTCATATCTTATACGAAGCTTTTCAACATCTACAAATATGGATGGTATTTAGGGGTTATAATAGAACAATTTGAGGTCTGTGGATGGTATTCGAGGTTGAACTTATAATAATTTCAAGTTTAAAGTTAAAAATGGAGCAATGCGTGAATTTTGTAGTAAATTTTGGTCAACATTGTATTGTAGAGCCGATGCTACTTCTCTATGTATCATGTGACAAAGACGTTCATGGGCCCAATGCGCTATTGAAACTGTAACTTCACACCATTCTCTGTGATGGATTCATTGTCAGATGTAACAACAACAAATTTTATTGTCATAATTGTGATAAGCAAAGCCATTCTAGGGCATTGCAACATAAGAGGAAGTCTATTAAAAACCTTGAAGCACTTCAACCTTTATTAAAATTTTGGAAGCATAACAAAAACCTAGGTAAATATTTATCTTTACTTGATAGGTGAGACGATCGAATCCACTTGGTCTCTCCATATTAGATAGAGGGACATCAAGGGGATTGATGTTGACATGTTTTTTTTCTTCTACATTTATCCTTTCTTCAAAATTTTATGCACATCATATGGTTAACAAAATTCATCCATGCCATGTGAGCTATTTCCAGTTTTCGCAAACATCTACATGGTTTGAACCTGCAAATGTAAATACTTGATCCAACATCTAGATCAACACCGTTACATTGTACCCAACCATCCGATGCATTTGTCCATCATCCATTGCTCTAACCTTCGCCATCCACCCCATCATCCATTGATCTGAACTTTGTCATCCCAAGTTACTAGATATGGGAATTTTTTGCACCAAATACCAAGTCTCAAGTGGCAGATTGCAATGATCTTTCTAGGTAGAGGTGAAGGCATTCAAAGACATAGGATTTGTGGGTATGAGTATGCTCGTATTGACCATCCTATATGGAATGAGTTCATTATGTAATAATTATCTAATTTATGTGGGAATCTTCCATGTATTGTTGAGACACATTAATGTCAGTTTATGTTTAAAGACAACTACAATTGCCCCCATATGCATGGAGATATGAAGTTATGACATGCCCATCCTCTCAATCCAATGGTCGGGTGTGGAGTTGTAGTTGCAAGATTTTGCTTATCTAGACATTGAAATCATGCACAACAATGTACCACCAAGCTTGTCAAACATGTTGCATTTTGTTATTGCGCACATCTCGCTAGGAAAATGGAAATGCAACTTGCATTAGATGATGTGGACATGCCATCTCACCAATGTCACTACCAATCAATGTGGTCATGTTCATGTTTGTGTTCACTTCCCTGCCTTGTTTGCTTGTTATTCGAGTCTTTAATCACAAGGCCTTTGATTGTTGGTATTCGACTAGAACACATAAGCTCATTCTACCTTAAAAAATAAACATGTCTCCCCCAATAACTTCACACGTTCATAATGTCGGGTCTATATCATAATGCATTTGCACTAGCACACTTTTTGCTTCAAATAAACTTCATATGTTCAGTGAGCTAGACATCCTCAAAATGAGGCATTTCCTACTCATAGAATGATTCCACTGACATGAAACCATGGTGTCGATCACAATAGGTGTTACCAAATTTCTCTTAAAAAAATTATAAGTTGTAACTCTATTGGAATTCTCTGCCAATCCCAAGAGGTGGGTGGTGAGAGGGAATGAAAGTATGATAATATTGCATAAAAAGAAAATGAAAAGTGATGTGTCCGAAGCATTGAAATGAGTTATCATCTCATGATAGAGTGGAAACTTTGTAGGTAAAAACACTAACAAGTAAAACATTACAACAACCATCCCCATGATTACAACAACAAAGCCCTTTATGTGTTTACACTCCATATTCTCTTATGTTGTGGGAATATTCATGAAGAATGCTAAAGGTGATGCCAAACATGCTTTGCCGCCCACCATGATAAAAAATCTTGATGTGTTATGTTCTATATCATTGGTTGTAGGCACCATCTCCCTTCCTCTACTCTGCAGTAGCTTTAAAAATTTAACTTTTCTATATTCTTAACTCATCTCTACACGATTCAATTGATATTATTGCTTGAAAATGGAACAACGGGTTGAGTAGCTTCACTGATATATTTGCCCCAATCAATGCTTAGTGCTTGTTTGGTTAATTTATGCTATGAGAAATTTGGTGGGAAGAAACCTGCAGAAAATGTTTTTATTAAATCCCAATTGTTCATACATGTTATCAAAGGAGCTCCATACTCTTGCATACCTCCACCATTGGGTGTAGCACGTAGACTCACAATTTCAAAAGTTACTTTGACTTGGGCACTCTTTGTAGCTGCAATTATCGACACCAAGGCAATCAATTTAATTTCTGCAGTGAAAGAGGACCCACCTCTACTTGATGTGTCTCCAACTTATTGCACTAGTATGTTGGCATTTTATTGGGTTTGTTGTATGCCCTATACTTTCTTCATTCACCATGTGCCATTGTTATTGGCATCTTATAGGTTGCATTATCAAAACCCAAATAATGTGCACACCTATCTATAAATGCTTCAAGCTTCCATAACACATGTGTTCTTGTTATTCGAGTCTTTAATCACAAGGCCTTTGATTGTTGGTATTCGACTAGAACACATAAGCTCATTCTACCTTCAAAAATAAACATGTCTCCCCCAATAACTTCACACGTTCATAATGTTGGGTCTATATCATAATGCATTTGCACTAGCACACTTTTTGCTTCAAATAAACTTCATATGTTCAGTGGGCTAGACATCCTCGAAATGAGGCATTTCCTACTCATAGAATGATTCAACTGACATGAAAACATGGTGTCGATCACAATAGGTGTTACCAAAATTCTCTTAAAAAATTTATAAGTTGTAACTCTATTGGAATTCTCTGCCAATCCCAAGAGGTGGGTGGTGAGAGTGAATGAAAGTATGATAATATTGCATAAAAAGAAAATGAAAAGTGATGTGTCTGAAGCATTGAAATGAGTTATCATCTCATGATAGAGTGGAAACTTTGTAGGTAAAAACACTAACAAGTAAAACATTACAACAACCATCCCCATGATTACAACAACAAAGCCCTTTATGTGTTTACACTCCATATTCTCAAATGGAATGGCCTTCCTTTAAAAATCAATGGACCCCATCTCCCTTATCTTTATGCAATGGTGAAAGAGGTGTTCCGATTGCACTAAGTTTGTTTCCCCATAACTTGAAACAAGCAATGCAACGAGAAATGAGAACGATATGAGAAACATAGTTATGAGGTTTCACATATAAGAAATGGTTACATTGCATATTTAAGAAAATGTATCCATTTTCATTGGGCAACTCAAACAAACCCTAGTGATTGTGAACACATGGGCGACTAGAAGGGACCTTGTGATTTGGAATGAACATTTGAACTTTGTCCCTGATATATTGATAAATAATACGATTAACAATGTTGATTACATGGGACAACATTTTCACGCTAATTATGTTTGAAACGAGAAGGAGAATGTTTGTGGTCATTCTTTGGTGATATGAATGATTCCTTTGTTATTGGCTTCTCTCCAACCATTTAAATGAGCACCTCTTAAGGGCACGAGTGCAAAGTAAGTTGACAAGACCAAAAAGTTTGGAGTGACCAAGCAAAATGTAGTGCCCTATGAGGCAACTCTTATGCCACACCTTCCACCTAGTCTCTATTAAATCCTTTTATTTATCAAAATACTTTTAATCTATTAGAACTTCTTATATGTAAGTACAATTTAATGCATTAATTATTGTTTTCATATTTTTGTTTACATCCATAATTTTATAATGATCTCTATCTTTACACCATGTGATCAATATAAGGGTTTCATTCTTTTAAAAAATTTAAATTTAAATACCACATATCATTCTTATTATATGAGGGTTTCATTCTTTTAAAAAATTTAAATTTAAATACCACATATCATTCTTATTATTATTAAGAACAAGATCACTTGAAATTACATGAATCCATTTTCTTCTCACGGTGCAAGGCTCAAGTCGTAACTTAACCCATCAACAGAGGGTTCCTGCTGCGGGGCTGGAGGTTTTTTCAGAGCCCACCAGTCGAGAATCACTAAGTGGATTCTCAATTGTGGTCCGGGAACAAACACAAAAGCGGAGCTCATGGGGCTTTGGGTTTCCCTTTTACTTGCTTCCGGTTGGTCCATTAACCACTTGCTTGTCCGGGGTGACTCGAAGGTCATCATAGACTGGATTTCACAAAAATCCAAGCTCCGTGCGATCCATGTTGATCCCTGGAAACAAAAAGCAATGGATCTAGCCAAAGGCTTCACCAATTTACGCTTTCAGCATTTTCCCAGAGTATTCAACGGTGAAGCTGATGCTCTCTCAAAGAGAGCGTTAAAGGAGGAGGCTGGTCGTTTATTGATTTTTCACAGTGACAGTGGGACCGAGAGCCAGATCTCATCTTACAGCATCTTCTGAATCTTTACCAGGCTGTCACTCTTCTTACTGATTGTTTTGTCTGTTATTAAATAGTCTTTGGCCGTAGCTTAACTTCTTCTCGATGTTTTTTCCTTGTTTTATTCTCTGTCTTCAAGCAACAGATCACTGGATATGGATAATCTCCAGTGTATTTTATGTAAAAGGACCATTGGGGTTGTGATACTGATCCTCAGATCTGACAGTGATTCGCCGATATGGTTAATCCATGCTTAGCCGTTACATGTTCAGCCAATGAACATAGATAGTAATCTCTGGTATCTATTGTTCAGTATTGGGTGGCCGATTTGTCAGTAGCTACGGATCGCTGAATTTTCTCTATGTGGCTTGGCGCTGTAAATGATTTTATACTATATATAAAATTGTGAAAATTTTTTCATGGAAAAAAAAAAGTCATAACTTAACCGTGTTTGAAATGAGAAACAACACAATGAAGACTATTAAGACATACAACTTTTAATAGATTCAATCTTAAAAAACATCTTTATTCAAGTCTACTCTAATGACCATTCCAAGTATGTAATGTTAAATTTAAACTTTCTATGCAATTTCCTTTCATTTAATATCTACCCTCTAACAAAATTATTATTATGCTAAATCCTTAGCAATCCTATCTCAAAACTAGTTGCCATTTCCATCAAACAACTACCCACCGCCAATATCTCACTTCTTACACAATCAAATAATCCGCATGTGGATATAGTTATCATTTCCCATTATTTATGTGCAGACGACCATTTTTGGGTTAAAATTACTACTTTCATGTCACATATGCCACCGCAGCGCTGTCTATGCGCAGTCAGCGAACGATCCAAATATTACGGGATCTCTTTATTTTTCGTTGGCCCACGGATCAACTCCCGTGATAAGCAATACGTGCGTGCTTACAAGGACTTTTGATGGCAGGGAATGTTCTTTCAGCTGGAAAGCTCCGTAGGGTTTCTACAGCTCGGAAAAGGGTTAAAGCGTGGATCATCTGTTTCTGTTTTTCATCGTGATATATATCGTTGGATTTGCACTGTAAGTGGTCGTAAATCTTGGGTTCTGATTTTTTGTTGAAGATTCAACGTAGAAACCAAAATGTCTGTATAGCTAAGGTTTCAAGCCTTCGACATTATGTTAAACGGAAATCAAAGACCGAACTCTTCTCCTAAATAAATGGATGCCTAACCGACTCTGAAGGTCTTTGAACTTTTGAAATGAAGGTTTTAGATTTATGGAATTTATATAACAAGAAATTGAGGTTTTTGTTTTAGACAATATGGCTGGTAGGCGTCGGGATTCTGGTAATTCTAATGGAGTTGATCATTCCATGCCCTCATTGATTGATTTCGGGGACGATGAAGATGGGCTTTGGGGATTTTCATCTTCGAAT
Source organism: Picea sitchensis (assembly GCA_010110895.2). NCBI lineage: Eukaryota > Viridiplantae > Streptophyta > Pinopsida > Pinales > Pinaceae > Picea > Picea sitchensis. The sequence goes on along the minus strand of SNQJ01S0163763.1, from coordinate 10,243 downwards.
GCAGAGTCGAGTCCGATTGCCCCCAATTCGTTCGATTTCGGTTTATTAGAACCACAAGGTAGACTAGAGAATCAGAACTTTCAGGATTTATTGGATCAGGATGCATCGAATCTAAAATTCTCCTCAATTTCACCATCGGGTCACAAAAATGTATATTCTTCACATGGCAATGTATCACCTCAGAGTACATTGGATCTTCTGTCAGATGGTTTTAACTCCAACCCTCCCTCGGCTTCAAAAGTGGAGTCATCCGAGGGTTTGAATGACACTAGTCTACATCTTGCTTCCTCCCCAGCTGCAGAGTCTAACCCATCTGCCATTTGGCCTTCTGAAGGTTTGAGCTCTGGATTCAGTGATCCTTTTGGAATTCCTTTCGTGTCTAGCAATTCATTTGAGTCCCTGACCAATCAGCATCCCAATTCTTCGGTCAAAGCCCAGTTTTCTTCTGCCGGTACAGATCCTGAACAATATTGGATTGGAATAGATAAATTGTCAATATCTCAAGAAGATCCATATCCTAGTTCCAGCCTCTGGACGAAGGATTACGAGAACGAAGGTTCACCTGCTATAATTGAAGCGGAAAAATTGCCCAAAGATCTACATTATAATGCAAGTCAACAAACCATATCACCATTAGGTGATGACATTTGGCCAGACTTCGGTGATTCGGAGGAGAACGGTATGCAGACAGCTACTCAACATTCACTGGAAACAGAAATTGATAATTACCTGCCTAAACAGAGAGATTGTAATGTAAACTTTGATTTGAGAAAAGCCTCAACAGTACAGCTTTTCGGTGAGATTCATCAGAAGCAAAAAAGTGAGGATTCTGTTAATTTCAGTCCCCCTAGTTTTGAGGAGTTTGTGGCTTCCGGTGGAGAGAAAGGAATCTTCCAAGTTCCCACTCGAGAAGCAATTCATCCTGGAAGACCGGTTTTTCTTGAGCTAAGGCCTCATCCTCTGAGGGAGACACAAGAGGGTCAAGCCATTTACACAATAACCTTTACAGGGAATCGGCTATGGGCAGGGCTAGAATGTGAAATCAGATTTTGGGACATTGACAAGGCTTACATCATTGACAGAGAAAGTAGCCCTTTTGTTGGAGATGAAGATACAGTTCCTTTTGTGTTTTTGCCTATAGAAGACTCTCCTACAACATGCCTCTTTGCTGATGCTGCACACAATATAATTTGGAGCGGTCATCGGGATGGAAACATCAGAGCATGGCCAATTGATGCAAGCAGTGACAAGGTTGTTCCAAAGCTTACTTGGCAAGCACACCGGGGTCCCGTTCTTTCAATGGTTGTCACTTCTTGTGGTGAGTAGCCATTTTTTCCGTTAGTTATGTGAAACAGGATAATAAAATCCCAAAAGCTAGATACAAATTCATGTAAGGGTTACAAAATGTACAAAGAAACAAATGCGTAAGAGCCATCTCCCATGCACTTGTACTATAACTTTGATTGTAGCATTTCAGATTAGTCATATCCTGTACTGTCATTGAATATGTTCAACTTTCCAGTCTTTGGGAAGTGGCCATGGACCCAATTGCTTATGCTTCTTATCGACATCTTGTTTGTCATTTATGTGTTATACAATGCTTTGTGCAATGAAACATGAAGTTTGTATTCTTGTATGTATAGCAGTTTTTAAATAGGTTATGTTCTAACGGGTTTGCTCTGCAGTGAGTCTCTCTCTCTCTCTCTCCGAGTATGTTCTACTTCTGCTTCCATCTCCGAGTTGAGTTAAAGCTTCATGCCTTTTAGGGTTTGGACTTTTGTACTACTTCAAGGAGGCTCTTTTCTTTCATTTGCGCATATTTGTATAGCTTCTTAGTTTTTTTCTGTTTTTTTTTGCTTAGGAGTGTCCCTGATACTCTCATAGTCCATGGGCTACTGATTTTATATTATAGTCTTATTGATTTTCCTTGGTCATTTGTGGATGTGAAAATCCCAAGCCGTAGATGACGAAAGTCCTTATGATCTCAATTAAACAAGTAATTGTTGAATTTAATTAATGCTGAAATTAAATTTCAGACCATAGCATTAATCACTCAATAATGGAAGCAAAAAAATTAATTTCATACATACACAGGCAATTACTCCTTCAAAACTAGCTTTTCATTCCTTCGAAAAACTTACAAGGAAACCTCCACAAGTTGCTTAAAACCAGCAGCTGCACGGTTATCGAAATCACCCCGAACTGAGCTTGTATAGCCTGACTGAGAGGTACAGCCTGTTGGAAAAAACCAAAAACAACAGAAAACTGCGATACGGTATGTAGGACAGCCTGTACAGTCTATTTGTATCACTGTACAAACCTGTTCATATGACTGCATGGATCTGTATGATACTATTTGTACGACTCTACAGAACTGTACGGACTGCTGTCTCGAACTGCATGCTACCTGGAAATGTCTCTTCCTTGACTGCTTGCTTTCTCTCTCTTAGTTGCTCAACCTGCTCAACTGTTCATGTGTGTCTGAACTCTCTATCTTGCCTTGTCTTTATAGTTTTAGCTGAGACCAAAACCCTATTCTATTTCTGAGATTACTCCTAGTCCAAGTCATGCATGCATGAAGTACACTTTTTAGACTCAACTACTAAAAATAAGACTCACTTTTTAACTAAAGTGAATTACAAAATAGAATTTACTTTTCGAAAGTAGAATTACTTTTCGAAAATATCTTAAACTACTTCTCGCATGTTCACACGGAACTTGTGCGGAAGTTCCTGCCCGAGCTATAATTCTCAACACTTCTTCTTAGTGAGGAAGGGATTCTGCACCAATCCAAGTCTATCTCTGAATGCCTCAAACTTCCTGTTTGCCAAGGGATTGGTCAGAATATCAGCTACTCGTTGATCTGTGGGAATATATTGGAGCTTCATTGCTCCCTTTTGAACCCTCTCTCGTATGAAGTGATAACTGATCTCTATATGCTTGGACTTGTCATGAAACACTGGATTCTTAGAGAGTTTGATACAACTTTGATTATCATAGTAAATGACCGTGGGGCCCAACTCCTAATCAAACAATCTTGCAAGTAATTTGTGAAGCCAGATGGCCTCACAACTAGTTGTATTGGTTGCCATGTATTCTGCCTCTGTTGAGCTAAGTGCCACGGAAGTTTGCTTCTTGTTGAACTAGGATATCGTTGCTGATCCCAAGCTAAAGCAACACCATGAGGTACTCTTCTTGTATGCTTCACTACCATGAGGTGCTCTTCCTGTATGCTTCACTACTTTCCCAATCTGAGTTTGTATCCCACTCCAACTTCACTTCACCATCTCCAAGATATCTCAAACCATACTCCACCATGCCCCTCAAATACTTGAACACATGTTTTGCTACTACCCAATGCTTCTACCTTGGCTCCACCATGGATTGATTCAAGGTGTTCATTGCAAAACATATATTTGGCCTGGTGTTGACCAAATTTATCAAAGAACCTATCAATTGCCTGTACAATGTGGGATCCACCAACTCTGAATTTGAAGCTGTCACCTTCTTTAGATTAGTGAATGGGTGTGGCCATAGGTTTGCAGTCCTCCATTCGAAACCTCTTTAGGATTTGAATTGCATACTCACCCCGCTCAAGGAAAATCTCCCCCGGTCTTTGCCAAACCTCCAATCCCAAGAAGTAATGCATCATGACAATGTCCTTCATTTCTAATTCCATTGCTAGGTCTGCTCTGCACCCTGGCAATTGGAGTAAATGTCTCCTCATAGTCTACTTCCTCTCTCTGGGAGAACCCTCTTGCCACAAACTTCGCTTTGAACTTTTCAATGCTACCATTTGTTGCATGCTCAACCTTGTAGAGCCACCTAGAACTCATAGCTGACTTCCCCTCTAGTCTTGGCACTATGTCCCAAACATCATTCTTCATGATGGAGGTGTACTCCTCCACCATGGCATCCCGCCATACCTGATGGTCTGATGCCTCTTGAAAATTAGAAGGCTTGAAATCTAGAATGTTGCTCGTCAATGCCATATAGTTTGGATACTTCTTTGGAGGTTTTCTCTCTCTGAATGTGCTCCTAGGAGTCTGAACATGCTCTTGAACATCCCTCAATGTCTGAGAAAACCATCAAGGTCTCTTGACAAAAGTGGAAGGGGCTCCTATCTTCCCCTCTTCACTTGAAGGTTGCTATACTACCCTGGAAATCACTGGTGACCTCGGCTCAACCTTCAAAGCTTCTTTCTCCTCATCCTTCCAAGGCTCATGAGACTTCCTTGATGCAAAGTCTTCCTCAAACTTTACATCCTTGCTTACTACTGTCTTCCTCTGCTATGGAATATAGACCTTGTAAGCCTTTGAAGTCTGCTTTAACCCACAAACAAACCTTTCCTTTTGGAGGGCTCCAACTTGGTCATCTTCTCCACGGGTACATGGATATAAACTGGACAACCAAAGATGCGAAAATGACTCACATATGGATTCACGCTAATGAATGCCTCCTTTGGTGTCTTATCCTCCAAGATCTTTTGAGGAAACTGGTTTTGGATGTAGATTGCTATGTTACATGCCTCTTCCCAAAGAAACATGGGCGAATCCTGGTCATGTATCATTGCCTTAGCAACCCCTATGATGTGTTGAAGTGTTGAAATATTGTAACTTCAAAGAATATTATAATTATATTTGAGTTATTATTTTATAGATCAAATCTCCTTTTGCGGATTGATCAAGTCGGGTCTTGTATAAGGTCAAATCCCCTTTTGTGGATTGGTCAAACTGTATTTGTAAAGTCGGTCCCTAGTAATTATAATGTGGTTTTAGCCACTTCTGGGAGAAGTTAGCGCCATCTCACACTTGTATTTATATGTGAGTTTGGTGTCTCATTTACACACACTCACTCACTCATCTAGTGCGCATATCTTGAAGGCAGTTGCAGTTGCAGCAGGAAGGAGAAGAGAGGCGCATGCTCAGTCTTGGTCTATCTTTGGTGTTTTGGTCTTAGTCTTGGCATTGTATTGGCAATCTATTATTGAGGAAGTTTTTGCTGGGTTTTGTCCCCCATGAGGATTTCCCAGGATAAAATATTGCATACCTTGTGATTATGTTTCTTTCAATGATCCTCTTTATATTCTTATTTTGGAAATGCATTGAATGCTCATGTAATTTGGAAATAACTTAATAATAGCAGTAAAAACTTAACATGGTATAAGAGCTTGATTGAATAGAGCATCTTTCACTGGGTATCTAGACGTCACTGTTGCCATACAAGAAAATTAGGGCTTTTTATTGAAGAGGAAATTTTGACCAAAAATCACCTTGGGAAGTGCACCCTGCCCTAGCGTATCTTTTGGCAGCTTGAGGGAATTTTTTCAGTGGCTAGATGCTCCAGAAAGTCAAACCCTAGTTTTGACTGGTATCAGGAAACCAGAAAACCAGGAAACTAGAACCAGTACCACAAGTACCAGTCCAGAATTGCGCAGGTCAAGTTTCAAGGGGTAAAACTTGGAATTTTCTGAAACATTCAGCTCCAACAAACTCTCCTCAGCCCAACGCATCTCCTGGTAATCCCAATTTCATTTTTTGAGCACTTTCATTTTTTGGTCATTTTCTTAGCTCCAGGTCAAGATGTCTACAGGCACCAAGCTCGTTGACAAGCTAGAAGGTGTGGAAATTTTTCGTGCATGGAAGTACAGAATTGGACTCATTCTTGAACAAAATGACCTTGCAAAATTCATAAAAGAAAATGTACCGGAACCCGAAGAAAATGCAGCCAAAGAGAAGTACAAGAAGGATATGACCGAGGCTAAAAGAATAATTGCAGATTCCATTAAAGGCCACTTGATCCCTCAAGTGTCTTCTAAGAATACTCCAAAAGATATGTTTGTTGCCCTAACCAAAATGTATGAAGGAAAGAACATCAATCGAAAGATGAACTTGAGAACTCAACTCAAGAATACAAAGATGCAAAAAGGAGAAACAATTCAAGAATTGCTGAGAATTGTCCAGCCAGAAGAGAAGAATACAAGAAAAGAAATAATAAAAGACATCATGCTCATGCAGTTGAAGATGATGAGCCACCCCTGAAGATGACTAAAGAAGAGATTGAAGACTATGTTTTATTTTCTGCCCTCTCAGGATCTGTGTCACATGGAGAGGATACTTGGCTCATAGACAATGGCGCTTCTAAGCACATGACATTTCAGAGGGACATTCTCTCTAGCCTTACAAAAAAGAACTTTCCCCAGAAAGTTACACTCAGAGATGATTACTAGTACCCTAAAAAAGGAGTGGGGAAATCCACCTACAAACTTGATTCAAGGACCCTGATGAAAATGAAGCATGTACTATATGTACCAGATTTGACAAAGAACTTACTTTCTATCTCAACTTTAGATAAAAAAGGTTTGAGGGTTGCTTTCATAGATGGTGAAGTTCTTATGTGGCCTAAAGGAAAAACCATAGAAGATGCAATTGCTATTGGAACAGAAGAAGGTGGCCTATATAAGTTAAGAGGTCACTCGGATGCAGCCTTGACTCACTCCACTGAGAGCCCATGTGAACTTTGGCATAGAAGACTAGCTCACATCAACTACAAAGCCTTACAATATGTGAGCAAGGTAGTTACAGGTCTACCATAATTCAAGGTTGATCATGAAGGTGTGTGCAAGGGATGTGCACAAGGAAAGAACATCAAGAATCCTTTCCCGATGAGTGGCAGTAAAGCAAAAGGAATTTTGGAGCTCATCCACTCAGATGTATGTAGTCCAATGCCACCAACCTCTCTTAGTGGGATGTATACTATGTGTGATTTATTGATGACTATTCTCGCAAGACTTGGGTTTACTTCTTGAAATCAAAAGATTAAGTGTTTGGAATATTCAAGGAATTCAAAGTCTTGATAGATAATCTCTCTGAAAGAAAAATCAAGATACTCAGGTAAGATAATGGAGGAGAATACACCTCAAAAGAATTTGTAAGCTTTTGTAGAGATGCCGGGATTAAGAGGGAGTTCACCACTCCCTACAATCCTCAACAAATTGGTGTAGCAGAAAGAAAGAATAGAACTATAATGGAAGCAGTGAAGACCATGATCCACATCTTCCAATGCACTTATGGGCTGAAGTAGCAAGAACAACAATGTATGTCCAAAATAGACTATCCCATAGTGCACTTGGATTCAAAACCCCCAAAGAAATGTTCTCCAGAAAGAAGCCAGGAATAAGCCATCTCAAGATATTTGGTTTGTACACATTCCGAGAGAAAGAAGAACCAAGCTGGACCCTTCAGGAAAGAAAGGAATATTTGTTGGATATTGTGAGGTCTCTAAGGCCTTTAGAATTTACACACCAGGTTACCATCACATTGAGATCAATAGAGATGTAACGTTTGATGAAGATGCAACACTCAAGAAATCAAGGAGATGCTAGCTTGAAGAAGTATATGAAGAAGAACCTGTAGCTCCCAGAGTTGTAGAACTAGTGAGGGAAGTTGCAGTTACCCCCGATGAGGAGATTCCACAAGATCATGACATGATAGAATCTCAAGAACCTCCCCAAATGACGATCTCTCACAAGTGAAAGCTAGCTTGGGCAAGGGAACTTATTCAAGATGGAGAGAAGTATGGTGCCCTAGAAGGAACCATGAGAAAAATCAAGAAACTTAAGCCATTCTCCAGTTATATGGCTTTGATGTGTGATCTCATAGAGAAGGAGCCTACTTGCTTTGAAGAAGTCATTCAGAAGAAAGAATGGGCAGATGCCATGACCTAGGTTGCGGGGGAGCGCCCCCCCCCACACCCCCACTCCCGAAGCGCGCTCCCTAAGGGAGCGCTTAGGAATCACGCTCCCTCCAATAAAAAAACGCTCCCTAAGGATTCCCCTTCAATTTGTGCGTGTGAGGCAAGAGAGGGTATTTTTTTTTGTTTTGGGAGTGAGTGGGAACCAAGACAAGGTTCCATAAGAGAGGAAAAGGTATGGCTAGGGTTTCTAAGGGAATAAAGCATTGACTCACTCCATTTTTCAGTCATTCTATTTCTCATTTCACTCATCTTTGCTAGGAGGGTTTTGAGAGGGTTCTTGCTAGTTATTGATGGGATTGAGGGAACATTGAAGGAGAACAAAGGGAGATTTGAGAGCTTGGAAGGGATTGGAGAACTTGGAAGGAATATTGAAGGTTTCCATAGGGAGATTGGAGAGCTTGGAAGAAAGATTGAAGGCTTTCATTTGTGAGAGCTTAGAAGGGAGATCGAAGGCTACCATAGTCATATTCAACCACCATTGGAGAGATAAAGAGGTAGGCTCTTAAGCTCGTTCTTGTTTCTTGTTTAAAAATAATTAAAATCCATTTGTTGTAAACTAGTATATTATGCTATGTTGAATATTTGAATGTTTTCTTCTCCTACTCTTTCCCATTTCTCCTCCATCATTCTATTGCAAGTAGCAATTTATTATCAAGGTTCAACAATCATGATGATGATGTCTGTTAGAATATAATGGATGTGCTCGTTTAACCATAGACAATATCACTATTGTCACCCAACCATAGGCCGAAGCCACCCTCGAGCACCTTAACCTTGACTGGGAATCATTCCGGAAGCAAACCCTAGGCTAGATAGCCTAAACAAGATAGTGCACCTCTCTCCAAGGATAGCGCACCAAGCAAGAAGAAGAACAAAACTGATCAGAAAGTCCAAACCCATAGAAGACCGAAACTATAGACTGGCGGCGACAGCTTCTCCAGAACTTGCGCACAAAACTGCCCAATTGCAGTGCGCACAAGTGTGCTACTGCAGTTTTGAGACTACCTACCAGAATGAGGATTGGCCTCCTGTATTTATACTAAAACTAGCAAACTGCTTAGGCCGACTTCTCATTCTGGGTGCCTATTTACTTAGTATACAATATTTCCTTTAGCCGACTTCTTCTCTTGGAGGCCAATAACCTAATACAAATTATCCTCTTGAGCTGACTTGTCTTATAGGGTTATTAGCCAACTAATTAGGGTTTCTTCTTGCTTCCCGGAATATTCTATTCTCGTCAGGTTTACACGTGGAGGTAAATACCTCCCGCAACTACCATAATATCATCAATGTCAACGTGGTATGTCATTTTGGTTCCATTTTTTATTTTGATGGTGGTGGTGGGAACTTCACGTCGAAATAACCATGATAGTGACGAAGAAATAGAAGTGGACAACACAGACCAAGGAGAGGAGGAAGGAATCACACACCTCTGTGGAAGTATGTCACAAGGCTTGGGAGAGGTAAAGGGGGTGGAACCACAAAATTTACATGTCACCATTGTCATACAAAATACATAGGTTCCTATACCTGTGTGAGAAAGCATATGTGTGGGACAAGGCTACATCTGTATTTGAGAGAAGTGACTTTCAGGAGGTGGAGGACACAGTTCTTGATGGCCATTTTTGGCAACAGGTTCGGTATATTCTGCAGTTCACCAAACCCATTTACATTATGATTCGGTTTGCAGATACAGATCGACTAGTGATTGGAGAGGTGTACGAGCAGATGTACAACATGCTAGGCCAAATCAAAGACATTGTTCAGCCGAAGGATGCGATCTTGTATGATCATATCCATAAACTTGTGGTCAAAAGGTGGGATAATTTGAATGTTCCACTCCATGCCCTGGCATATGTCCTTACCCCAAAATATTATTCTTCATCTTGGTTGGCCCAACTAGCACCCGGGGGTGGGGAAAGAAGAAAACCACACACAGATCCAGAGGTGCAAATTGGATATATGCTTGCATCAGACAAGTTGGTACCTGATGAAGAGGAGTGTGCTCAAGTACGAAGCGAATTGAGCAAATACATCAGTGAGCATGGAGTCTTTGGTAACTTGCATGCAACCAAAGATCGAGGCAGGTTGGGTGCTATCGAATGGTGGAACATGTATGGCTCCCCTACCAAAAATTTGCATAAATTGACAGTGAAGGTGCTTTCTCAGGTCATTAACACCTCTTCTGCAGAGAGGTGTTGGAGCACCTATAGCTTCATCCATAGTGTAAAGAGAAATAACTTGAATGCAGATCGGACAAAAAGCTTGGTTTATGTGCATTACAACTTGAGGTTGTTGTCGCATTACTGTGATGTAGAGGGGAATGCCTTTTGTAAAAGAGACATGACTTGGGATAACAATCAAGAGGAGACTAATTTACATGATGGAACCATTGTTTTAGAGCGCTTGGAAGAGGAACTTTTGAGTGATCATGATGGCGATCATATTCCTGGAGGAGACATGCCACCCCCATCCACTACAAGGGTTC
>SNQJ01S0163762.1:0-21292 GCA_010110895.2 Picea sitchensis | reverse complement strand
CTCAGTTAGTTCATACCTGTAACATATATATATATATATTAAATTTCTTAGAGTAAATACATTTTATGTACATGGCATCCAGCCCTTTTTGGTGGCAACTGGGCTCACATACTACTCAATGTCGCTACCTTAAACTAGAGTAAGTTTGATAGGGACTTTCCATAGCTAAATCCTCTCTTGCTATTGTTGGAAGAATTTTTCTGACCATCCAGAGATACCTTGAAGGTGTTGTTTAGTATTGGTAATATGGGCTATAGATTTGAGTTTCTTTTATGTTTCTTATTTAATCGGTTGTCGGCTTGTTGTCGGCTATAGGTTGTCGGCTTGTTTTCCAGAGTTGCAATCGATTTTGATGGGATCGATCGAGCCAATGTTGTTTCCCGTATTAATTTCTTGAAGTCCAATCAATAGCAGTATATTCTTTCAAGTACAGGTTGATTGAGCCAATGTTGTTGCCTGTATTGACATTGGGGCCGATGACGTGGGCGATGCATTTGCCCGTATTCTTTGACGTACAGGATCGAATTCGAAGTTTTCATTGCATCGGAAACCATTCAATCACATTAAATGCTTTCAACCCTTGACTTTTTGGTCTGTGGATTCTTTGTTGATTCATATCTTAAGCATATCCCAATGTGTTTAATCATGGAAGCCAAATTCTTTAAACTCCCAAGCAAATTTGTGATGTTCATTAATCATGGAAGCCAAATTCTTTAAACTCTAGAGAAAATTTGTGATGTTCATTGTAGATTTCATCATAAAATAAGAAATTATTCTAAAGCGTGAGGACTTTATTTAGGGGTGAAAATTCTACTGAAACACTATAAGAGCCATGAAGAAAGTTTACTCTCTTTATAAGCCTATAGAAACATGCAAGTGAGTGCATCCATTGCTTATTATTTAGGTTAAAATGCTTATGATTTGTAACTTGCTAAGATCCACAGAAGCATAGAGTTAAAGGACATTATTCATCAAGATCACCAAGTGTGTTATGCTTATTGTGAGTATTGATTATTCACTTTGTCTCTCAAAACATACAAAAATGCATGCTAGAGTGGATGTTTGATCCGGATTTAGGAGCGAAACAAGTTGATCAAGACATTGAATACAATAAAAATAGGGATATGAAGAAAGTGAACAATATGTTCTATTAAATAATGAAATAGGTTGAAACTGTAAAACTGCAGAAGTGAAACACTTGCTTGAATGATAGTAGTTATCTCTAAGAAGAGATGTGGATGCTACGTGCAGTTATCCATATTAGCAGAATGAATTACAATAAGGCTCCAGAGGCCTTTTTGATATTACTCATGAATGCCAAAACGCTAGACATCCAAAAACCTAAGCCTAGACGGTGAAACACCAAAAGTCATGTGGCCCCCTATGGGTAAGTTGGTACCTCAACTTCCCAGAGTCGTAACTTTTGCATACGACCTCTATTTTAGGCCTGTTATAGATCGTTGGAAAGTTGTTTTAGAGAAATACACTTTAAGACATCAAACTCTTACTGCGTCTACAAATTGACTATGGTGAGCCAAAAAAACAATGTTGAGGGCCCCAAAACGGCCTTGGAAGTAAAACAAGATGTGTTGACATGAAAACATACAAAATAAGCATGTTGGATTAGGTGAGAGGACACCAGTATTGTTAGGGTCCTAACCCACACATAGGTAGATCAATATATTCGGATGTAATAAAGGTCAATATTGATAAGGCCTTTCAATAAAATAGAATAAGGCAGATGTAAGAAGACCTAATAGAAGCTTCCGCTTCTAGAAGGATCTTCCTCTAGATGCTTCTCTTGATAGACATATTTAGTATAAATAAGAGTTAAGGGTATGAAAACCCTAGCTTGGAGATTATTGTAACAGAGCACTACTCGAATGGAGGTTTCCCCCTCGAAGAGGCCTGTGAACATTGCTTTCTGAATCAAAGTGTTATTTCTGTTGTTGTTCTTATATCATTTCTTTGTTATTGTGGAGATTATGTTGGTTATATTACTGTTATTCTGCCATTTCTAGCATTTTATTTCTGTTCTATGTATTTATTATATCTGGTATCTTGCAAGTGGTATCAGAGCACTTTCCTTGGCAGAAATTGTGGGAATTTGTATTCTGACGTCTTTAAGCCACAGAGATTTGTCGTTACGCGCATAAACCCACAATTGAGGGATTCATACACGCAGGAACATTACTTATCTTTATACAACATTACAGATGACTTGGCCAAACTCTGGTATGGTGTTCTACATCCAGATCAAGAACGTTGGCAATGGAGGCAATGGAGAAAAAATTCTCGTCAAGGGTATATTGCTTGGACACAATTTGTGGTAGAGCTTTATGAACGATTTGACACTGACACCAACCATTTGGGTCGTTTGACAAAGTTGAAAAAATTAGGAACAGTGGAAGACTTCATAGCTGCATTTGAGCACCTAGCTTTTCGAACAAAGGGCATGAATGATGCTTTCTTTCAAGAGTGTTTTATCAGTGGCCTCAAAGAGGAGACTCAGGCCCATGTCTTAATGGCTTGACCTTCGAGTTGGGTGTAGGCTACTAAAAAATCTAAAGAAGAACAAAAAGTTGTAATCTCTCAAAACCATAAACCTTCCTTTATCCCTCACCCTAAACCCGTAAATCCCACCACTCCCTCTGCCCCATTAAAGATCCAAAAATTGACCAGGGCTGAAATGGTTGAACGTCAACTCAAAGGCCTTTTTTATAATTGTGATGAAAAATATTTCCCAGGCCACAAGTGTAAGGAACAAAATATTTTTATGGCCATCTCTGAGGATATTTTGTAAGAGGATGTTGAAACTCCCCTTTTGTCTGAGTCACCTGAAATCACTGACATAACCCCTCCCTCAGACCCTCTGAAAGTAGAAACCGTCATTTCCCTCAATGCTCTCAGAAGATTCTCCACTCCCAAAACCCTCAAGTTAATCAGTTACATCAAGCATCGAAAGGTCATCATTCTGGTTGATATTGGAAGCACCCATAATTTTATTCATCATCACATTGCCCAAGAAAATCATTGCTACATCCATGTTTTCAACAATTTCCAAATCATGATTGCCAATGGTGGTTCCATGAAATGTGGAGGGCACTGTGAAAATGTGTGTCTCCAATCCGGTGACTACCACCTTAAATCCCATATGTTTTCTATCGACATGGGTCGTTGTGACATTGTGTTGGGTGCAGACTGGCTAAGAAATTTGGGTTCTATTCTCATGGATTTTAAGGCATTAACCATGCAATTTGACTAGGAAGGCCACCAATATAAATTCCAAGGCATCACTATTGGTTCACCTGAGGTCATTATTTCACATTGCATGGAAAAGCTACTAAAAAAAGGTCATTCTGGTGTCAATGCCCAACTCCATGCCATACAAGCAACGGAGACACCCCCGGTACCGCATGACCTCCAAGCCATCCTTTCTAAACATGAAATGGTATTTTCCACTCCCTAAGGACTCCCTCCTTCCCGCACTGTTCATGATCACTCCATTCCCCTTGTACCCAGAAGACTTCCTGCCAATATCCGTCTATATCGCCACCCCTTCTCACAAAAAAGTGAAATTGATAAAATGGTCTAGGAACTCCTTAATGCAGGCGTTATCCATCCTTGTACAAACCCTTACTCTTCTCCTATAGTCATGGTCCTAAAGAAAGAAGGTTCTTGGAGAATGTGTCCTAACTTCTGTGCCCTCAATAAACTGACCATTAAAGACAAATTTCCCATTCCTGTCATTGATGACCTCTTGGATGAATTGAGTGGCGCCCAATTCTTTACTAAACTTGATCTTTGCTTGGGCTATCACCAAATACGTATGAAAGAGGCAGACATTCCCAAGATGGCCTTTTTCACTCATTAGGGACACTATGAGTTTTTGGTCATGCCCTTTGGCTTGTGTAATGGCCCCTCCACCTTCCAAAGCCTCATGAATCATGTCTTCCATCCCTTTCTCTGTCATTTTGTCTTAGTTTTCTTTTATGATATCCTCATCTATAGCAAAACCTGGACAGACCATCTTACTCATGTGGATCAAGTTTTCCATCTACTCTCTTAGCACCAACTTTTCTTGAAACAGTCTAAATGTACTTTTGGTGCCTTAGAAGTAGAACACTTTGGTCATCTAGTTAGCAAGGATGGCGTCAGGGTGGACCTGAAAAATATTAAAGCTATGCAAGACTGGCCGCACCCAAAGACTCTCAAAATATTGGGTGGATTTCTGAGCTTAACAGGGTATTATCGCAAGTTTGTTAAGAACTATGGTAAGATTGCAGCACCTCTCACGACTCTCCTCAAAAAGAACTCTTTCACTTGGATTCCAGCTGCTGCTCAAGCTTTTCAAACATTGAATATGGCCATGTGCACCACTCCAATTCTAGCCCTTCCTAATTTCACAAATACCTTTCTGTTGGAATGTGATGCCTCGGGGAAAGGAATCAATGTTGTCCTTATGCAAGAGGGTCGACCTTTGGCCTTCACCAGCAAGCAACTATCTGAAAGGAATCTGGGCAAACCCATTTATGAAAAGGAAATGTTGGCTATTCTGCATGCCATTGATATGTGGTTCCCTTATCTCTTGGGGCAACACTTCCAAATTAAGATCGACCATCAAAGCCTCAAGTACTTTCTGGAACAATGCATTTCCTCCTAGGAGCAACAAAAATGGCTAACTAAGCTCTTTGGATATGATTATGAGATCATTTACAAGAAGGGAAAAGACAATGTAGTGGTGCATGCACTGTCCCAAAATTATGAAGAAGAAGGATCCATTTTTTCTCTTTCCTTCATTGTACCAGATTGGCTCCAAGATGTGTGCCAAGAATGGCTTCAAGATCCTAAAAGTTTGCATCTGATCCAGTAATTGCCGACCAATGCTCCGGCTCCCCCAGGGTACTCTTGGATCCAGGATGAGCTTCGCTACAAAGGCTATTTGTATTTAAGTAAACAATCAAAGCTTAAATCCACGGTACTTTCTGAGCTTCACGCTACACCCACAGCGAGGCACTCAGGGTTCACCAAAACATATGACAGGGTCAAACGTTCGTTTTTCTAGGATGGTATGAAATAGGACATTTGTAATTTTGTCATTTAATGTGAGGTGTTTCAATGCAAGAAGCGACAAATAGTAAAATATCCGAGCACACTACAACCACTTCCGATTCCACCTGCTATTTGGAAGGATATCTCTATAGAATTTATTACCGGCTTACCCAAATCAGGGAATAAATAAGTCATAATGGTGGTTGTGGATCACCTTTCGAAGTATGGTCATTTCTACGCTCTTAAACACCCATTTATTGCATCCACGGTGGCTCAAATTTTCATGGACCAGGTCTTAAAGCTTCATGGCATGTCGCACTCTATTGTTTCTAATTGTGACCCAACTTTCACAAGCAATTTTTGGCAAGAACTGTTTAAGCTACAAGGCACCCAATTGCATCTCATCTCATCTTATCATCCCTAGACTGATGGTCAAACGAAAGTTGTCTACACGTGTTTGGAAACATATCTAAGGTGTTTTGCCTATGAAAAACAACATCAGTGGGCTCAATGGTTACCCCTATCTGAATGGTGGTATAACCCTTCCTACCATATAGCTACTTGCATGACTCCTTTAGAAGCAGTATATGGAAAGAAGCCACCTTTAGTTATCTCATACTTATCGGGTACCTCGAAGGTCCAGGCCGTTGACCAAACACTTACATTTCGAGAGGATATTCTTCGTACCCTTAAAGAGAACTTGTTCATGGAACAAAATCGCATGAAGCATCAAGCAGATCAAGGTCACTCTGAACGTCAATTTACAGAAGGGGATCAGGTGTTTTTGCGACTGCAACCATATAAGAAAACATCCCTCAAATCCAAGCATTTTCAGAAGCTAGCGCCCAAATTTTATGGTCCTTATACAGTTCTCTAGCATGTGGGACACATCGCATATCAGTTAGCTCTACCCATTCAGTCGAAGCTACATCCTATTTTTCATGTTTCATGCTTAAAGAAGGTGATTGGAACCAGGTGCCAAATTCATACCAACCTTACAGAGTTAGTTGAAGAAGGATCCATTTGGCTACAACCAGAAGTAGTTTTGGACCAGCGTGAGCATCGCCTGTGTCAGAGAATCATCAAGGTAGTGCTCATCCAATGGAAAGATATGACTCCAATAGATGCCACTTGGGAACCAACTACCATTATGCAGCAGTTTCCACATCTCAAGCCTTGAGGACAAGGCTGTTTTTAAGGGGGAAAACATGATAGGGTCCTAACCCACACATAGGTAGATCAATATATTCAGACGTAATAAAGGTAAATATTAATGAGGCCTTTCAATAACATAGAATAAGGCAGATGTAAGAAGGCCTCATAGAAGCTTCCTCTTCTAGAAGGATCTTCCTCTAGATTCTTCTCTTGATAGACATATTTAGTATAAATAAGGGTCGAGGGTATGAAAACCATAGCTTGGAGATTGATGTAACAGAGCGCTGCTCGAATGGGGGATGCCCCCTCTAAGAGGCCTATGAACATTGCTTTCTGAATCAAAGTGTTATTTCTGTTGTTGTTCTTATATCATTTATGTGTTATTGTGGAGATTATGCTGGTTATATTACTGTTATTCTGCCATTTATAGCATTTTATTTCTATTCTACATATTTATTATATCTAGTATCTTTCAAGTATCCACCTGGAACATGTGTAGGGCCTCAGACATCCATAGAAGTGCAGAACCCACAATTACAAAGAAGTATAGAAGAACGAGTTGAACTAAAAATAGACAAGAGGAGCCAGTTGGAATAGGTGGGTGGCCACCAATATCCACCTAGATCAGTCCTCCCTCTTAGGAAGCAATGGTCTCCATTGCGTTGAGTTCCCCCATCAGGTGAAGAAACTTCTGCTAGATTTGACCCCAGGTGAGCCACCTGCCTTGGTGTAGGAGATGTTCGACCTTGACAAACTGATAAGGTTGGATCCTTTGCTGGTGAGTTCCCTTGACCTATGTGTCCACTATTTGATCAGTGGATGCTTGTTCCATGTGGTCAGGGTTGAGCTCTTTTGGTGTCATATGTTCTGCGATTTCTGAGGTGTCCAATAATGGTGGAAAATATGGCCGAAGGAGGTCCACATTGAAAACTGGGTGTAGGCAAAAGAAGGGTGGAGTGTTGAGCTCAAAATAATTGCTACCCATATCCTTGGTGATAGTGTAAGGCCCATAGAAAAGTAGGTGGAGCTTCCGATGGGGCCCTATGAGACGCTCCTTCTACAAATGTAACCAAACTTTTCCACCAACCTAAAACTGGTGCGATACCCTGTGTTGATCATGTCACTTCTTGTACTTAGCATTGGCTTTCTGAAAAACCTCTTGGACTTGCTGGCAGATGTGTTGAATCTGCTCAATGAATCTGGTGGCTTTGTCGATCTAAGACTGAACATGGGAAGAGTCTATTTGTGTAGTGGAAAGAGGTAGGGAAACATCAATGGGACTCAAGGGTTGGAATCCCCACCCCACCTGAAATGGGCTATGGTTGGTGGAGCTATGGAGATCCCTATTATAATTGTGTTGAACATAGAGGAGGCTCTCATCCCTTGTACGTGGATTCTTAGAGTTGTACATGCACGGGATGTGCACAATCATCTGATTGAAAACCTATGTTTGGTCCTCTCTTTGGAGGTGGAAAGCATTGGATTTAGTGATCTTGGTGTCCAACATTGACTAGAGACTCGACCAAAATGTGTTAAGGAACCTATCATCCCAGACAGAGATGATGGTCTGTGGTATCCCAAAATGGACCCACACTCGTTCAAAGAAGATATTGGGAGTAATTTCCACTGTGATATGCTTCTTGCAGGTTGTGAGGATGGCCATCTTTGAAAACTGATCAATGACCACAAATACGCAGTCATTTCCTTGCTTGGTGGATGGAAGACCAGACATGTAATCCATTCAGATGGATTCCCAAGGCTTCTCGAGAGTAGGAAGAGGGGTGTATAAGCCTTGCTTCTTGATGGTTGGTTTGGAAATGGCACAAACAATGCAAGATCGTATATACTTGTTGACGTCCTGTCGAAGTTTTGGCCAATAAAAATGTTTCTGAAGAATGGCCACAGTTTTCTCCATGCCAAAATGTCCTACCATCCGACTGTAGTGAGATTCCCAAATCATATTTGCACGCTTTCTTGTAGGAACAAAGAGATGGCCTAGATGGCATAATAGTCTATCCTAAATGTGAAAATAAGTGATAGTCGCACATGTACCCAAGACCTGATAGGTGGTGGCCAAGTCCAGATCTTGATAATAAAGTTGGGGCCACTCAGATGCCTCATGTCCACAGGAATGGAGCATAGTGGTGAGTGTAACCACGAGAGGTCGACTGAGGAAATCAACGACATCATTTAAGATCCATGTCTTATACTTGAAGTATAAGACATGGATTTAAGACTCATACACAACATGACACTTCCACAAATATGGTTTTCCTAAAAGAACATCACAAACTTCAAGGGGATAAATATCACACAATACCTCATCTTTGAAAGGCTTGATGTCGTAGGGTAGATGAAATAGATTGCTAACAAAAATATCTCTTCCTTGGCAAAGCCAGTCGAAAGTGTAGGGTTGTGGGTGTAGTGTCGTTGGCAAGTCTAGTTGCTTGATGACCTTTGTTGAAATCAGGTTCTTCTGACTACCTCTATCAACAATGAAATGAGGTGGATCCCCCTTTACCTGAATTTGTGAGTGAAAGAGGCATTCCCCTTTCTCTGGTTCTTTTGGTTAGCTTGGTCGGACTTTGGTGGTAGTGATAGTGGCACTGGGTTTAGCATCGATAATCTTCTTCCCTCCTTCGATATTTGATTCAGAATCAAAATTGGCCTTTGAATCAGAAGCGTTCATATGAAAGAGGCATTCCCTCTCCTCTTGTTCTTCTGGTTCGCCTGGCCGAACTTTGGTGGTAGCAACAATGACACAAGGTTCCATGTCAATGATATGTATCCCCCTCTCTAGTTCTGACTCAGATTCAAAAACCACATCTAATTCATAGGCTTTAACATCATCCACCAACGACTTCTTTGAGAAACATTCATCAATGTTGTGCCAAGGGATTCTATGGTACTCACACCATTTTCCTGTTTCCTTCTTCATCTTTTCATTGTCCTTATTTTCGTTGTGGATTGGATTGGTTGTCATGAGAGTGGCCCTCTTTTCTCTGTCTCTTACTGTGTGGGTTGGGGATGCCTTTTCCCTTCTTTGGATGTGGGGAATGTTGGAACATATATATATTTCTAAACTTTTGGACTTTGAATAAATTTCATTCCTGGTTAAATAAGAATAAGACGTGCATGATATACGTCATTGATGAAGTCTTCCATATAATCAAATGATCCTAAATCTCTTCGTATTTATGGAGCCGCCAAATGTTTAAAGAGCTAAGTTGCCAGAGACTTTTTCGAAGCTTCGCGCTTCATGCATTTCAACAAGTCATAACTTTAAAAAGCCCGAAACCCGAATATATCCATTATCACTTTTTCACCAATTTTTGAAAGACATGTTTCATGGTAAACATGTATGTTTTAAATCTTCCCTAAGTCAACACGTGGCACCTTTCTCTGATCTTTTAATCTAAATATTCACATGATTCTAATTAACACTTAGCATCCCCTAGACTCGACACGTCATCTAAAATGATGTCATCTTCGACACATCACTACAGGTAATAGCCTTTCAAGAATACAATAAGGAACTAACTTTCAGCTCTATGAAGCAGTAAAATCCTGAAATATCAAATCTTAATTAATTAAGTTAATATCGATTAAAGACGGTTAATAACTTCGTACTTCAGAAGTTCAGATGTTTATCATCCCTCACATCTTGAAATATTCGAAGTCTGAACTTTCGAAACATTTCAAAATTAAAAGGGGTTAATTAAAACTAAAAACAATTATCCGATAATTAATCATTTCACGGTTTCGGGGATTCTATCTCAAGCTACTCATTAAAATCTTGAAGCCTGAATACCCAAAAAAATTTAAAGTTAAACATGATTAATTAATATCTTAAAAAATATTATCTCATAATTAATTTCTCACGAGTTCACGATTCGGGAATTTTCAAACCTGTTTCATCCAAGTTCTTGATCACGAACCACCAATATTTATGGCATTCATCACAAATCAATGGCAATGATTTCAATATAGATTGCAGATCATTGCCTAGATTTTCCTCATTAAGGTAAATTAATTTTTCATCAGTAAAGGTACTCGTAAATCAATATGCTTAAGGTGAATAAAAATATTGGATTTTGAATTCTATTTTCACTCTCTCAAAATAACAAGTTTTAAGCCAGCTGCATAAGGTCAGACATTATCCTGTAGCAGGTAACACAGTTATGATTTAATTAATATCATGGCACCATGAAAAATGGATAAAGTAGATGGTGAGAGCATAAATTTGAACACATATGTTCTCTCAAACACTTCACCGACAGCCATAGATACCATGAAATACTGGACACAGGTGTTCGATATTATACAACACCAGTTGATAAATTGCCTAGAGGATTCAGGCGATGAAGTAACCGAAACCCATGTGACTAAACTCAGGGATATAGATGAATCAGATATACACAAGATGGTTGTGTGGCCGAGGCTCATGTTGTATAACAACATGATAGGTTGGGCCCTGGAGAATGTCGACATTTCAACCAGGAGCATTTGCAATTCACAGAAGATTGTTGTTGGGTCTTTTTGACTGGAGCATATACAAGTAATGTATAATTTATCCCCAATTTTTAAATACAGTTGCTATGTTGAATTCATAATGGAGTTTGACCAACAACAGTGCACACAATAAGGGAAAAAATACCCTGATTTAATCAAGGACTAGTGGGGGCATCCTGAGATATTCAGAGGTGACACTCACATCATATATGTCATAGCATCGTTAGATGGCCATATGATCTATGTGGCTATGTTTCTATGTAGGATATTCAGGAAAAAGAACTCCTCTCATTTTTTTCTTGCATGGGTACCAATTATGCATGAAGTGGTTGAGGGATATTCTTTCAACTAGGCCAAGATGTTATCATGCAACCTGGCCAAAGAAATCACAGGGTACCAATTGGAAAATTCCAAAGGGAAACTTTCTCCTTTCTACATGTCAGCATAGATCATGGATGAGCTTTTGTTTATCACTCCTTTCCCTCTGATGAGCTAGAGTTGGAACCCGACCAACGCCGAGCCTATCCATTTCTATCACTCCAAGTTGTAGGACGACAAAGCCAGATATTTATTTTATGAAATCTGTCATTATGCAGTGGTGTTGATTCATATCACCCTATACGGTTTCCCGCCTCCTAGAATTTCAGACAGAATCATGGATAACCTGGGAAAAATAGAAAACTGGTATATTAAGGAAAACTTTTCCTATATCATGGTTTTTGGGTGCGTGGTTCCCCCCCATGCTCTCCCAAAATTTTAACCATATCGGTTAGTATGCCAAGAGGTTGTGGCTCTAGAAGACATCAAGTTAGTTGATATTGATTTTAAGAGACACGATCCCCATAAGATTGTGGAAGCTCACAATCCCCATAAGCTTGAGTAGACTATGAACTCTGTTTCCCAATCAATTAGCCAATTTCGACAATTTTCAAAAGCATCAAAAGAATAGTTTTCCAAAGGTATTACAAGGGGAGCCAATAACACCTTCATCTACATAGGAAGCTATGCCTCAGGTATTAGAGGTAGGAATTTTTGACCAACAAAGTACTGAGGAAAATCCAAAGAATGTCGAAGTCTCAATGCAGGGAGTGGATACTTCATTACCAAACCCACCAAGCACTCAAACAACAACTCATCTTGAAGATTTTCAAAAAAAGGGACAGGATACATCGCTATCTACAACAGATAAACCGGATACCAACACAACAAAGCAACAATCATCCATAGAGATAGGTAGCCCCATTATGTCATTAACACCTTTATAGTCGATTCAAGGAAATCCCAATGAACAAGTCATATTTATAGAGGACCTTACTCCGATTTCAGCCGAAGAAATGCCTCCTTCAGACTTATTTTTTCAATAAGAAGAGAAGGGCCATAGTTAAAAGAGAAGTGCATCAAAAATATGGTACAATAGTCAAAAGGCAAAGAATGTTGTATGATGGACATGGTCTATATGATACAAAATTCTCTAGGGAAATGGCAAGTTCATTAGGTGCCTTTGCCACGGCCAATCAATGTTTAGTAGAACATCTAGCGAATCAGCTGAAACAGAGAAATCTGTTGGTAAGGTAGTTGCAAGACTAGATGACAACCATGGAAAGGGATGTCATAAATAATATGAACAAATAGTTTGAACAAGTCATAGCCGATGACATACATCATATCCAACAACTGAAATCTAACCTCGATGAGCTCCATGAAAACTCACAGGACAACAGAGGGTTGGTCACTCAGCAACAAGAATTAATCAAGAAACTACAAAACCAATATATACTTGGTTGAAGGTACAACAATAGATATGGAATATTTCCAAGCTCAAGCATTGGAAGTACATGAGAAGCTAGAATCAACCCAACAAGATCCTTTTACAAAAGTGGAAGCCATTCAAAATTGTTACTGAGTCGTAGAACTTTCCCTGAATAACATTTACATTAAAGAATGGGAAGCTTGTGCAACTCGGGATAAGTTTCAAAAGGCTATCTTTCTAGTACCAAAAGATTATGTATCAACAACTCCTCAACTGTCTCTATCTTAGAAAACTAGATGTAACATAATTTTGAAGGCATGAGAATCAAATATTGTCGAAAGAAAAATATTGGCCAGAGAGGTACACACATCTTGTCTAGAAGAAATATCTTCACTAGACAAAGGTCTACTTTATGTTGAAGGAAATAATATCTCTGAATCCTTGGGGAATATTGAAATAGCAAGGAACCAATGTAACTCTAGGACAAGAAAAGAAGAGGCCATGACGATCATCCAATAAATGAACCAAATTGATCTTATCCAAATAAAAAAATGGATACTAAGTCCAAGCATGGAGTTACAGGACACATATTTGGGATCACAGAAGATACAAGAAAGGTTTCCCCAGATAGAAAATAAGTTATACATTTTTGAATCAAATGAGGCAACTGCACCTTCTGGGTTGGTGGTACAATTAGTGAGCAGATGTATCCAATGTGTTGAATACGGGAAATCTAACAAATATGGAAACAAATGATAAAACATGTGAATATGACTCATACAGGTCAGGATCAGATGACAACTATTTCCAAGTAAAGGATGAGGAGAAGAAACACCTCTATCGGCAGTTGAAGAGATAGAGGAGAAGGCCAATGGAAGTTTTCAGTTTTACATATTGCAAAATTTAGTATTTTTAAAATTATGAAAAGTCCAACCGTTTTGAGTTGAGACCATTTTGTATAAAAACATAGATTAAAGACTTATTTATGGTGGTTGCTTGCCAATTGTAATAGAGAAAACTATCCTTATAGAATATTAATACAAGTGCAGACAGAGATTCCAAGTTTTCTTAAATCTGGGTTATGTGTTTCTTTTGTTTTCCATTTCTCAGCATTCCTTTATGTATTCCTTGATAAATTTTTGGTTCCAATTTAGTACAACAACTACTGTAATCACAAGGTATTAGTAATTTATTAAGTAAGCAACTTTTCCTCTGCATTTATTGTGAGTAAATCAAGACTTGCTTGTTGTGTAGATTACTGCATTTTATCCGTTATTCAAGGTTACACTATCTCTTTTCCTCTAATGAAAACAAGGTAGGACTCTTTAGTAATTGATGCCCTGCTATGTTTAATAGTTTTCTATTTTCATCTCACACCATTCGATATTGCAATTTTGACTCAGATATGAAATACAATCTCTTTGCTGTCAAACTGTTAATTTAATTTAAGGAATTTTTCTCATACAACTAAGGTAGAAAAAGAACTTTAAAACACACTCAGAAATATTCATGATGCCTAAAATTATTCTTTGAGCCTTAAGTTTAATCTCAGGAACAACATATTTTTGGCGTCGTTGCCAGGGATGGAGAAACAAAGTTATTTTTCCTTGGGAGAATGATAAGGTGAGATTCTATCTTTGATAGTGAACAAAGGTTGAACACTGAATTACAACTATTTTTTATTTTTCACTTGGAAACTCCACTACAAATAAGATGGTGTTTAATCGAAAGAATACCAGAAGAAATCCAGATGATAGGTAGACCACACCTATATATGATCCCAAAAATTTATTAAAACCAAAGGGATACCTCAAGTCGACTACCACATCGACAGGTAAGAAATACCAATCGAAAATCACACAATTCAATACTAAGGTTCTGATTGAAGAACTAACCCCTGAAAAATAATATTAAACAAACACCCTCTATGGAGGCCTTGACTAGCCAGTATGAGGTTAGGCACGAGAACCTGGAGGAATTTGTACCTAAAATAAAGATTGAAATTGACACTTCTGATTCTCCAAACAGTCTGAATAAAAGATCCTCTTCTATACTCGCTATCATTACTTTTTTGTCTACCTCATCCTCACCCGAAGAAAAGGTTTTAGTTCTCTGAAATCCTGAAGAGCGTACTTTATACCCCAATTCGTCTCCTGCTGGTTCACCTATATATACATCTTGTAACTCTAAAGAAACCAATCCATGTTTTTCTTTCCCTCCATTTCTAGACTTTACTTTCCCTAATGATCATTTTCCATATTTCCCTTCGACGCATGTCGAGGAAGTTGAAAGGTGGCCACTTCGGTCCATAGAAGTTTTTGAAAACCCTCGTTTTAATTCCCAAAGTTCATCCTCTAGAATTTCAATGGCTGTCGCTGGAGGTGGCACTAGAGGAGGTGGTGGTGGAGGGGGAGGTGGTCAAGGAAAACCTCCACCCACTAGATTTTTTCAAAAGTAGTGGCCATATATGCTCCCTTGGTCCTCTCCCCCGCCCTTCATGATTTACCTAAAAATTATATGAAGAACTTACCAAAATTTAAGGGAGAAGGAGATTTAACTGCCACAAAGCATATCACCTTTTTCGATCAATTTGATGATATATTAGGGATTGAGCATGAAGATGTTTATTCCAAGATTTTAGTTCAAACGTTCAAAGGGAAAGTAAGAATCTGGTTTCAAGGACTCCCGGTAGGATCCCTTCAGTCCTACAATGATCTAGAAAATGATTTTTTAAGATAGTGGAGAGAAATGAAAGACCATATTTACTACTTGACTGAATTCGAGGCATTGAGAAAGAAGAACTTTGAGTCGGTTCTAGAATTTACTCAAAGATTTAACAAAATTTATCATAAGATTCCAGCAGAATTTAAACCCTCTCAACCTGTAGTGAAGGTGACTTTCGTAGGGGATTTTGACCCAAACTTCGCTCTGCTTTTAAGAGAAACAAGACCGGCTACCCTCACAGGGATGCAATACAATGCTATATAAATTGAATCAAACATGATGGCATCTGGTAAATTAAAACCCAAGGTTGAGACATGAACTAAAGAACCTAAACGCTTTAGGGAGCAAGTAGGTCCCTCCGGATCTAGGAGGTATACCGAAGAAAAAATGGATGACATGGCTAATATAATCAAATATTTGTCAAAACATATCTCTAGAATGGAACTAGACCAAGCCAAAGCTGGTCCATTTGCTTGAAAATATTTCAGAAGAAATCCTAACCCCGAGACCCAGCAAAGACAGGTAAAAAATGAAGATAAAAAAATACAAGGTCCTTTTAAAATGAAATTTTTTATAGAAGATGATATGCATAATTATGAGGGGCTAGAAGAGGATATAAAAAACCTTAGTGACGAAGACCAATAAACTCATCTAACTAGACATGATTATGAAAGATCTCTATACCAAGAGCCCATGTTTAGTAACGAGGAAAGTATAGATACCTAGGGGAGTCTGCATATCAAGGAATCGCTAAATCCATTATGAAAGAACTTCAACATAAGTATAATTTAAGGCCCAGAGAAAAAAATACTACAAGTGTTCCATAAAAAAAGATTATATTAAGAAACAAAGCGAATGAGGCGGTGGTTACTAAACCACTAGTTGAAAAACAAGTTGCCCAAAATAAAATTCTTGAAACCCTAGCAACACATGTAAATGTGTTGAACATGCAAAAAATAGATCGAGGTAAACAATAATACACACATTTGCAGAGAGAATTGGAGAAATAAGAAGAAGGAGAGAAAGAATGGAAGAATTCTCATTAACCATTATGAATAATGAATAATTTACACATGATATACTCCATATATCTCAATGAGTTCGAATTGAGGTGAACCAATGCACCATAGTGGTGGTATAGAGTGATATGGACACACACCAGTAGTTACAGGAGTGAACTGCCACATATTCTAGTCTCTTAGGCAGTTATGGGAGTGAACTGCCACCTAGTTGAGTTAACTAGTCAACTAGTCTTTAGTTAATTGTCTGAACATAGAGTAGTGAGGAGTTAACTCAAGGAATCAAGGATAATGCACCACTCTGGTGATGATACCAAGGAAAGTTTGAATTAGGATGGTGATGATCCCAATGTTTCATGGTGATGATCTCAATGCAACATCTAAACTCAACTCAGCTAGTCAAACTGAAGTGTCAACTGAAAGAGAATATTTTCCAGGTGGAATATTCTCCCCTAAAATATAGGAGACTAGATAATGACTAATTATGAATAATAAAGATTAGGTCCCGACAATGAGGCCATGTTAGGTATCCAAGTACAAAATATACATTGAAAAGAAAGTGAGGAAAGAGGGAAAACCTCATGGGAAAACCCCCCCTTCAAGGTACAATGTATGTAAAAATAAGAACTAAAGTTGCTAGGAAACTGTGTCCTTCACTCTAAGATGACCTCACAGAGAATGGAATTTCTTCTCAGTGAAGGTCTTGGTGAAAATGTATGTCATTTTTTCTTCTGAAGGATAGAACTATAATTCGATGATCCCCTCATGTACTAAGTCCGGGATGTAGTGCATGTGAATCTCAATGTGCTTCATCTGCTGCCTCTGAACTGGATCTTTGAAGAACTTCATAGTGCTTTGGTTGTCACACAATATGACAATCAGCTAATGAAACTGAATGCCCAACTCAATGAGAAAATTTTGTAGCCACATAGCCTGAATGGTTATGCTAACTACCCCTCTCTAATCTGCCTCAGCTGATGATAGATCAATGGCAGCTTGCTTCTTGCTCGACCAACAGATAGGCCTGGAACCAAGACTGAGTGAGTAACCAGATGTTGAGTTGAAATCAATTCTATCACCAGCCCAGTCCGAATAAGTAAAACCAATGAAATCTGATGTAGAGTCTGTTGCATAATGAATCCCAAAGGTGTTGGTTCCCTATACATATTGAAGGATACACTTTGCAACTTTCCAATGTAGCTCATGCAACTCTTGCATGAACCTGGAAACTGTGCCAACTGCATATGAGAGGTCCGGTCTGGAGTGTGTGAGATACAACAAGATCCCCATTAGCTCTCTATATAGTGTGTTGTCAACCAGTGGAGTCTCCCCTCCATCCTCAAGTTTGACTCCTGATAGGAAAGGAGTCAGAGCAGACTTGTTGTCATGTGAAATTTCTCAAGGAGCGCTCGTGCATACTTGGCCTGAGACAATTTGATTCCTGATTCATCTTGATTGATCTTGAGTCCAAGGAAAAAGTGTAGTAGACCTATGTCCATCATCAAAAACCTGTCATGTAGAATCCTCTTGACTACAACAATCACTGAAGTCGAGCAACCGGTGATCAATAAATAATCGACATACAGAACTAAAAGTAGAAGTGAATCAATCGTCATGAACATGTATACATTTGGGTCTAATTTACAATGTACAAAGTTCTGTGACAATAGGTAGGAGTCCATCTTGGCATACCATACCCTCGAAGCCTGCTTGAGGCCATAAAGTGACTTCTTCAGTCGACAAACCAAATATGAGTCCTGCATAAATCCATGGGGCTTCTCCATGTAGATCTCCTTAGAGAGATCACCATGAAGAAATGCATTCTTCATGTCCATATGATGGAATTCCCATCACTTGGTTGCCACAATGTCAAGGGCCAATCAAATGGAATCCATATTTTCTACTGGAGTGAAAATCTCATCATAATCAATACCATGAACCTGCTGAAAGACTTTGGCAACAAGCCTGGCTTTGTATCTCCTGATCTTTCCATCTACTATGCTCTTGGTCCTATAGACCCATATTCATCTGATAAGTTTCCTCCCAGAAGGAAGCGGAACTAGATCCCAAGTCTGGTTCTCAAGGAGGGAGTTGTACTCCTCCTGCATGGAAGATTCCCAAAAAGGATTTCTTGTAGCCTCTCCATAAGACTGTGGATCTGAAGGCTAAACCAAGAAAGGATTCCCGGAAGGCAATGGTTCAGTGACAGTGAGTGCAACAGGAGGCTCCTTGAAATTAGATTGAGTCCTCCTAGTATCGGCTGGATCACCTACGAGATCCCCTGCATCCTGAAGAGTAATTTATGCCTAGTTGGGCCTCTTCTCTGGCTCTGCAATTGCATCTGGATGCTCTGAATCTGCATATGACTGTACTAAATCTGACTCTAACTCTAAATCCTCTGAGTCCTCTGAATCAAAACTCTCATATGAAGAAGAGTCAACATGTGCATGTAGTTGTTGAGGTACATGCAAGACACTTTCCTCAAATTGGACACTATGCTCAATGATGAGCCTGTATGAGGAAAGATCAATAAGATGATATCCCTTCACACCGTTAGGGTATCCAACAAAAATGAACTCAGTGTTATGTGGATCAAGTGCCTTCCTCTTTTTAGAATGAATCCGGGCCCATGCACGTGAACCAAAAATGTGAAAGTGGACCACTTCTAGTTTGATGCCACTCCAAGCCTCATAGGGGGTCTTATCCTAGACAGATCTATGAGGAAATTTGTTTTGGATGTATGTTTCATATTTAAGTGCTTCGGCCCATAATCTCTATGGTAGTGACTTTACATGCAACATGCAAGATGCCATCTCCTTTAGAGATTGGTTTTTTCCGCTCAACAACTCCATTTTTCTGTAGAGTATAGGGAACTAAATGTTGCATTTGAATCCCTACCTCATGGTAAAGATTATGGATCTCATGATTTACATACTCTCCCTCGTTATCATCTCTGAGGAATTTGATCTTCTTTATGGACTGTGTCTCAACCAAGGCTTTGAAATCTTTGAGGTGTTGAAAGACCTCGGATTTTTGCCTGAGAAAGTAGATCCAAGTAAAATGTGAGAAATCATAAAAAAAAATGAGAAAAAACCTCGCTTCGCTAATGGATGGATGTGGAAAAGGACCCATAAGGTCACTGTGTATCAGATCTAAAGGTGTGGAAGCTTGCTGAGACTTTCCTTTGTCAAATTTCTCTTGAGGGTGTTTCCTGAGAACACATCCCTCACATACGCCCCTTGAGAAATGGATTTCTGGTAGACCATCAACTAATCTGTGCTTGCTAAGCTATTGCATGTATATAAAATTCAAATGTCCAAACCTTTCATTCCATATCCTACTACTTTCATCAACATGAGTACGCAGTAAAGCAGAATTAGATTCAATGAAATCAAAAAATGTATACAATCTAGACTGATGATTTACCTCGCTAGTAGCAACCCTGGAGATGGTTTGCATGTCGTAGATGTCCATGACATTTGGTGTGAATATGAATTTCTTTCCAGTGCCAGAATTTTTCATCTGATACATGGAGAGAAGGTTGACATAAAGCTTGGGAACATGTAGCACATTCTCGAAACTTCCATTGGTGAGCTCAATCCTTCCTTTGCCGGTGACCTCGACAGAAGAGTTGTCCCCCATCAGAATGGGAGGACCTTTCCATGCATACAAAAAAGAATATACTTTTTCTAAGGTATCCATGTCATGTGATTCTCCTAAATATATGATCCAAGCATTAGGGGAGGAGTGATTGCAATCAAGGCATGGATAGAATTGCCTTTCTTAGAATTCAGATCTTCTGGCTTCTTCTTCTTCTTCGCACCCTCAAAAATACGATCTCCAAGGTTGTTTTTCTGAATTATCTAAGACATATGATATATATTTTTGTGCATGCATGTGGATTCCGAATGGAATCCTTTGTGACAATATGTGCATTTCTCTCATTTTCTTCCCTTTTCTCCTTTGGATCTAAAGGCATCGGTGAAGGGTTTTGTGTACCCTTCCTTCTTCGTATGTGCATGCGATTTTTTCTTATATTTATATTTAGATTTCTGATATTTGTGGCTGCCATCATGCACAGTGAGTGCATGCGCCCTTGGGCCTTTGATTGTGCCCATGTTGATGAGCTTGGTTTTCTCTTGTGTCAAGGATTCGATAAAGTCCTCAAGAGAAGGCATCTTCCAGGTGGCTCCAGAGGTGAATATGACAATATGGAATGTAGATATGAATATAAATAATTCAGGACCAAGCTTGGAGAGAATGGTGAGAACCATTTGTTTCTCCTTCATTGATTTATCAACCCCGCAAGCTTTGAGTTGCGACAATAAATCATTGAATTTTGTAAAGCAATCTTGGATATTTTCGAATCTTTTTGGATCCAATGTGAGTAGCTCCACCTATAGCATGTGTCCCCTCATCTCATCCTATTTTCTAAAGAGCCCTTCCAATATTTTCCAGGCTTCATTAGGAGTCTTACAGGAAGATATGTGAAAAAGGAGATCAGGAGAAATAAGACTACAAATTGTTCTGAGTGCCTCATCCATGCGATTTAAGTACTTGGATTTTTCTATGGCTGATGTCAGCTCTGTATATATATTCATGGTTAACCTGTACAACCCTCTGGATCAGTGATGTATGGCTATTTTCTCCTTCCATGCAAAATAGTTGTAAGGTGTAAGAATGAATTCTTTTTGGAATTCCATCTTTCCGCTCTCTTCAATCTTTTGTACCTGCAAACAATTTTGGTGTATCTTTTTCTTAGCAGTCTTTCAGATCTAATACCATGTAAATGTGTTGAACCTACACAAAATAGATCTATATAAAAAATAATACACACATTTGCAGACAGAATTGGAGAAAGAATAAGGAGAGAAAGAATGGAAGAATTCTCATCAACCGTTATGAATAATGAATACTTTACACATGATATACTCTATATATCTCAATGTGTTCGAATTGAGGTGAACCAATGCACCATAGTGGTGGTCTAGAGTGATATTTACACACACCAACAATTACAAGAGTGAAGTGCCACCTATTCTAGTATCTCAGGCAGTTATGGGAGTGAACTGCCACCTAG
>SNQJ01S0163761.1:4414-21292 GCA_010110895.2 Picea sitchensis | reverse complement strand
TGAAATTGATGAGGGATTTTGGTTGAGGTACATGTTGAGTACATGGTTGAGACAAGTAGTTGATGAGTTGGCACATACATGAGGTGTATAGTTGATGATGTTGGTACATATTGATGAGTCATAGTTGATGAGTAGTTGAAAAACATGATTTGTACATACTTGGTACATGGTTGGATGCACTTGTTTATGGTACATGTTGATTACAGGTTGTTTGGTACATGTTGGTGCATGGTTGATGCACTTGTTTATGGTACAGGTTCATTACATGTTGAGGTACATGTTGATGCATGGTTCATATTTATTGGTATAGGTTTACAACAATATATATAAAAGTGATAGTGTGATAGTGGTTCCGTCATTCTACTTCTACTTCAGGGCGGTTGGATGGGGCAAGGACAGGTGGTTGTAGCCACCTTCCGGTTGTATTTGGAGAACATAGGGGGTTGTATCCTCCTTCTGGTTGTAGCCAGAGAATTGGGGAGTTGGAGCTTCCTTCAGGTTGTAGGCTAAGAAACTAGGGCGTTAGAGCCTCCTTCCAGTTGCAAATAGAAAACAAAGGAAGTTGGTGGTTCCAATGAATGTAATTCTTCAAGACATATAAGAAAAAAAATCTGTGGTTTTCTCCATATTTGGGTTTCCACGTAAAACACTGGTGTACTGTGTATGTGTATGATTGGTCATTTGTTCATTTCTTATTTACTCTCCAGTTATTGGATGATAATGCTTCATCGATATAACACTTGGATTATATGGTTAAAAAGGATTATATTGCTCTATTATTGATTCACCCTCCCTCTCAGTAATCTAACAATGTATGAAGCTCTATTCTTTTCTTCCAGCAAATGATAAATGGAGTTCCAGGTAAAAACGTGTATGAAGCTCTATGTTTTTCTTACAGCAAATGATAAATGGAGTTCTAGGTAAAAACGTGTATGAAGCTCTACGTTTTTCTTCCAGCAAATGATAAATGGAGTTCCATGTAAAAACATGTATGAACCTCTATGTTTTTCTTCCAACAAATGATAAACGAAGTTCCAGGTAAAAACATGTATGAAGCTCTACGTTTTTCTTCCACTTAAAAACCCATCATTGAGTTCTTCAACACACTTTGTTCTCTTGTGTTTATCTTTCTCTTACCAAGATAAAAAAATAATTCAAGAAGAGTTTACATTGGTTGTTGTAGATGTCAACATTAACTTTTTTCTTACTTATCTGGCAAACTTCCTTAACATGTGTACATTAGTTGTTGTAGCTATCAACATTAAATTTTGTCTTATTTATCTGGAAAACTTCCTCAACATGTGAGCTTTGGTGATATAACTTATAGTGCACTTTTCCTTGCATTTTTAACTAATCCTTTGACCACCTATTCAATGGGTTAAGTTAGCTTCTAGTCCAACTAATGCAAATCAAACTCTTACGAATAAATGCAATAATCAAAAGTTTGACATCAATGGAAATAATGGAAAACTCTGCAATCTGGCCAACAAACCCACCCTTTGACATTGATGGAAAACTTGAATTTGTTCTCCCCCTTTTGTCATCGATGACAAAGGATCAAGCATACTCCTCATGTCAGAAATACCAAGAAATACCAAGAAAAAATCACATGTACAATAGTTGAAACAACATCAACCCCCCCTATCAAAAAGACATGAATATGTGCAAACTGTAACCAACCAAGAAAAAGTATTGTAGAGGGGCCAAAATTCTAATAACAGAGTTGAAAGATGCACCATGGAAACCTCCCATCCTGAGTATAAGGAAAGAGGAAGATAGTTACAGAAGGAAAACCCCCAACTGATCGTTGAGACTTTCAAATTGCATTTTAGGTAACAACTTAGTAAATATATTAGTAATCTGATCTTTTGTACCAACATACTCCAACTTAATGATATTACTTAAAACCTTCTCTCAGATAAAATGAAATTTAATAGGAATATGTTTCGTTTTGGAATGCATAACTAGGTTTTTAGAGATACTAATGGAACTGGTGTTGTGACATAAAATAGGAATGGGAGAATCATAATGAAAGTGTATTTCTGATAACATTTGTTTCATCCAGAGAACCTGAGTGCAACAATTTGCAGCTGCAATGTATTCAGCCTCAGCAATAGAAAGGGAAACTGTTGATTATTTCTTGTTAGACCAACTCACCAAACATCCTCCAAGATAGAATGATGCTCCACTAGTACTCTTCCTGTCATCAACACAACCTTCCCAATCAACATCAGTGAAACCATACAAATAAATTTGATTACCATAAACCATACTCTATTGTGCCCTTAAGATATCTGAGAATCTTTTTGACTGCAAGTAAATGAGAAACTTTAGGAGAGGCCTGAAACCTAGCAACTTGACAAACTACATGCATAACATTGGGCCTTGTAGCTATAACATATAGAAGACTGCCAATCAAATATCTGTACATTGTATGCTCAACATTTTTAGAACCATCATTTTGACTCAACTTACATCCAGTAACCATGGGAGTTCCAACTGTTTTACAATCCTACATTTGAAATTTCTTGAGCATTTCATTGATATATATAGTTTGAGAAATGAAAATACCTTCATCAAATTGAGTGATTTGAAGACCTAAGAAAAATTTCATTTCACCAAGCATGGACATCTCATACTCATTCTGCATACTTTCAACAAACTGTGGGCTAAGTTGATCATTATCACTCCCAAAAATAATATCATCTAAATAAATCTCAACAATGACCAAGCTATCTTGTTCTTCTTTAATATAAAGATTACTTTCAGTGTTGCCTTTTCTGTATCCTTGTTGACTTAAATATTTATCAAGCCTAGAGTACCAAGATCTTGGAGCTTGATTTAGCCCATACAAATCCTTTTTCAACCTGTAAACATGATTTTCTACTTCTTGCACCTGAAACCCATCTGGTTGTTCCATGTATACTTCTTCCTCTAATTCACCATTTAAAAATGCATATTTTACATCCATTTGATAAAATTTATTGTGATTGGAACTAGCATATGCCAAAATCATCCTAATGGATTCCATTCTTGCAACAAGAGCATACGTTTCTCCATAATCTATGCCTTATACCTGTGTATACCCTTTACAAACCAGTCTAGCTTTATTTCTAGTCACCTTGCCTGCTTCATCCAACTTATTTCTGAAGACCCATTTAGCCCCAATAACATTCTTATTCAAAGGTCTAGGAACCAATTCCCATGTCTCATTCTTTTCTATTTGACTAATCTCTTCTTTCATTGCTTTCATCCAGTATTCATCATTGATTGCTTCTTCAACATTATTGGGTTCAAACAGAGAGAGTAATGATACATGTTTGTGATTTGAACTAGATTCTTGCCTTTTGCTTCTAGTTTCAACACCTACATGTATATCACCAATGATTTTCTATTTAGGATGATTTCTTTGTACCCTTTTGTTTGGATTCTTAGATGGAGTTGACCCTTGCATCAAATTAGGACTCAGATTTTCATTGTTAGCTGATTTAGTTTCCTCTATATCACTTGATTCTTATTCCATTTTCAGTTTGTCATATATTTCATATGCCTGATGATCTTTCTGTTCAATTTTGGATTTTAAAAATGAAGATTCATCAAATTTAACATCTATGGATTCAACAACATTCTTCAGTCTAAAATTGTAACACTTATAAGCTTTTCTTGAGCATGAATATCCAACTAAAATACCTTCATTAGTTCTAGAATCCAACTTTCCCATGTTTTTATCAACTTTCTTTATGTAACACTTACTACCAAAGATTCTAAAGTGTTTTACACTTGCTGGCCTACCTTTCCATAACTGATAAGGTATTTTTTCATAGTTATTTCTCAACAAGATTATATTCATAATATGAACAATAGTATGGACAGCTTGAGGCCAAAGTTTGTTACTCAATTTAGATTCATTTAGCATTGTTCTTGCCATCTCCATAACAGTCATATTTTTCCTTTCAACAACACCATTTTGTTGAGGTGTTTCAGTAATAGAAAAATGTCTTTTGATACGATTATCATCACAATACTTATTGAATTCTTTAGAAACAAACTCTCCCCCATTGTCTGAACTTAAGCATTTAATTTTCATGTCAATTTCATTTTCAGTCAATTCTTTGAAAATTTGAAAACGGTTGAATGTTTCAGACTTCTTTTACAGCAGAAACATCCAAGTCATCTCAGCAAAGTCATCCACAAATAACAAAAAATATATTTCACCATTTAATCATGTTGTCCTCATATTTCCACAAACATCAGCATTTACTATTTCCAAAGGTTTTGTTGTAGAGTGTTCTTTGGTCTTAAACCTAACTCTAGCTTGTTTACCATGTTGACATTGTTTGCAAATAGAACTGGTAAGATTCTTCATGACAGGTAAATCTATTATAGCTTCCTTTTTGTTTAACTGAATCAGGATTTCAAAGTTAATATTCCCAAGCCTTTTGTGCCACAACCAACTTTCATCTTCATTCCCAAGATAACAATTTTCCTTTTTGTCATCTAGTATGTAAATGTTGTTTGGTGTTCTTGTAGCTATTCCAACTATCCTATTTGTTTTGACTTCTCTGATTTGAAAATTTTGAGAATCAAAAATCATATAATACCCTTTATAACAAGTTTGAATTACACTCAATAAATTGTGTTCCATATCCTCAACCACCAAGACATTTTCAGCCRTAATATTTTTGTTATTCAGACACACATTACCTCTTCCAATTATCCTAGTTCAGTGTTCATTACCAAAAGTAATTGTACCTTATTTTCCTTCATCTAATGTAACAAAATTATGTTTTATATATATCATATGTTTTGAACATCCACTATACACACACCATTTTACTTTATGATCAACCTGTAAAGCTAGACTGCATTTTTCAGATTCTAAATGGTCACTTTTCTTTTTCCACCATCTAGCTTTCAGATCAACGTAATTAGGTTCAACAGATTTCGGAAAGTTCATTGGACATTTTCTTGACACATGTCCAAAATTATTACACCTATGACAATCACCCTCAAACCTTAAAACATCAAATATGTTATAGGAATTGTTCACACTATTTTGAATGGTTCTATCATGCCTTCTTCCATAATCAAACCTAGATTTGTCATGAATGTTATGTGCAATTATGTTTCTTGAAAAGGCATTGAAAAAAGAAGCTTTATGTCCCTAATTGTAACAAAAGAAACAATACCCATTAAACCTGTTCATGTACCTGTCATAGCTTCTTCTATGTACTATTGAAGTCCGATTTCCTTCTTTCTTTACTGATTCCATCTGCTTGCTAGTGTTTTTCACATTTGTATGTTCTGTACCTTCTTTTTCAAAACTTGTACTAGTACTTGCATTAGTAACTTCAGATTTATAACCAATTCCATGTTATTTTCTTGTACCTTCTTTCTTAATGAAACAACTTCAAGTTTCAGACCATCATTTTCCTTTTCCTTTTCTACAAGAAAATTGTTTAGTGCCTCCTCAGTTACTCTAGCTTCTTCTGTTTTGAGCTTAAAATCAATTATCATAGTTTAAATGCTTTATATCAACTTGTTAGATTTTTGTATCTCATTTTCAAGATTCTTAATTTCTTGTTTGAAATGTTTACATTCTCTTCTTACCTTTCTAAGTTTAGTCAAAGCACTTACAAGATTAGCTTCCAAATCAACTTCACCTTCCCATTAACTTTATCATTCTGATTTTCTATAGCCATAAACAGTCTTATATCTGAGCTAACATCACTTTCATATGATTCTGAAGAGTCACTAACATCTTTAATAAATAAACTTTTATTTTTATATGAGTTTCTTTGAAAAGACTTCTTATACTTGTTCTTGTATTCTTTACTCTTTCTATTTCTTTCTTCTTCACCATCAGAAAGATTATTGAAGGGAAACTTGGAAGAAAAATGTCTTATTCTACCACAACCAAAACATTTAAGAGGAATCTTTCTTTTGTATTTGCTAGTACCCTTTTTCAGATTTTTGACAAAATCAACTTCTTCCGTATCCTCTTCTGAATCCCCATAATTATTGGTTTTTGCTTCAACCTTTTTCTTTCCCTTCTTTGTTGCATTGAAAGATGCTTCTTTCCTAGCAGAATTCTCACCAGAGTTACTCATCTTATATGTTATTAGTATCCCATGTAGCTCATCCATTTCTAAAGTAGTAAGATCAGTTATTTCTTCTAAAGCATATATTTTTGGATCAAATCTTACAGGTAGAGATCTAAGTGCCTTTTGTACAATATTAGCATTTTTAACTTATTCTCCTAGACCTCTCATGGTATTAACTACTTCATCAATATGATGGAAGTAAGTTATTATATCTTCAGATTATTCCATCTTTAAAATTTCAAATTGACTTCTATATTTCAACTTAGCATTCTTCACCTCAATTAATCTCATGTAAACATTTTTCATCTTGTCCCATAATTCTTTTCTGACACATAGTGCATAGCAATAATAAATTATGACCACCTTCAAACCTCCAAGTATTGCATATATATCTTTGGAGTTGCTTTCATAAAGTTTCTTACCTACAACATACTGACACATAGTGCATAACCTTAATAAATTATGACCCTGCTAAACCTCCAAGTATTGCATATATATCTTTGGAGTTGCTTTCATAAAGTTTCTTACCTACAACATATGTTGGAATGGTCGTTGGAACACTATATTCATTCAACATAGCTTGCCAAACTGTTGGAGTTACTTCACACACACCTAGGATATATTTTTCTTAAGTTTATTCCTTTTTTATTAGTCATAATTAGTCATTATTAAGTCTCCTATATTTTAGCAGAGAATATTCCACCTAGAGAATATTCTCTTTTAGTTGACACTTCAGTTTGACTAGTTGAGTTGAGTTTAGATGTTGCATTGGGATCATCACCATGCAACATTAGGATCATCACCATGCTAATTCGACCTTGCCTTGGTATCATCACCAAAGTGGCGCATTATCCTTGATTCTCTGATTTAATTCCTCACTACTCTTTGTTCAGTCAGTTAACTGAAGACTAGTTGACTAGTTAACTCAACTAGGTGGCAGTTCAATCCGTAATTGCCTGAGAGACTAGACTAGGTGGCAGTTTACTCTCATAACTACTGGTGTGTGTCCAGATCACTCTAGAACACCACTATGGATAATTAGTTACTCATGTATCCTATATCTATTGTAAATTATTCACTCTTTGAGTGTGGAATACAGTTAATGAGAATTCTTTCATTATTTCTCTCCTTCTTCTTCTTTCTTCTATTCTCTCTGCAAATGTGTATATCATTTTTTAGCTAGATCTATTTTGTGTAGGTTCAACACATTTACATGGTATCATAGCTGAAGTACTACTAAGAAAAATCTACACCAAATTATTTTTTGCAGGTACTGAATATTTAAGAACACATAAAGATGGAATCTATGTTTTACTCACCAAAAATACTTCTCACGCCTCATAACTATTTCGAATGGAAGCCAACAATTATTCTTCAAATTATATGCAGAGGCTTGTACCAAATATCTATGGAAATGGAAGTGGAGCCTGATTCCGCTAATGAGAAAAATGACTTTCTCAATAGACAAGATATGGCCAGAGGATTTATCTGCTTGTCTATTTGATGCAGACCCCCGACCCTCTCGTCGTGATCTGCACAGGATCGTTCTAAATTCTCCTCGAGACAAAGTGGCTCCATTGGTTCCCTGCCGAAACCTTCAATGAATCCACAGGTCCTTTATGAAAACCCTCCCTACGCAACTTAACTCCAGGCACGATCCTTACATCTCCATGCGACCACAACTAGGCCTTAGCGCAAGCGCTTTTTGTAACTCGCGAGTTCGTGAGTCGAAGACCCTCGACTCCTCTTTCTCCAAATGTCGATACTCGAGATACGATATGGGTATGGCTCCTCCTTGTTAGCTCCTTCCACACCTAACCACCGGCTTAGGTCTAAGTGCTAGCAATACTCGCAACTCGTGACTTCGCGAGTTGGAGTGTTGAACCCTCGTGCTCCTCCTTTGCGAAATGTCGAAGCATGATAAGTTAGCGATGGGTTGAATCCTTCTAAGGTGACACGTGTACGCCACCTATTGCCTACTTCTACCTTTCTTGTGCACTCTATGTTTGCACCAACTGTCAACCACGCGGTCCCCACCTAACGGATGTGACACGTGTTCGCATGAGCCCTCGGTGCTCAACACTTTTTGACTTTAGCGATCAAGGTGCAACTCCTTCACCCTATGAAACCCCGATACATGATGTAGCGAGGCACCAAATCTCATGGCTCTCCTTCCTCCTCGATCGATGGTTCAGGTCGAATTGCGATCTCGGGACTTGGGGGTTTGAAGCACAAAGAACTCTGCCTCCCAGCTCGCGATACCCGAATTCTCTTAATGGATCGATAGTCTAGATCTATTTGAGATTGATGGTCAATCCTACGGTTCTCGTGATTTCACGAGTTCTCCACAGATAATTCTGACCGTCCGTTCTATTCTTATGTGCGGCTTCCCAAATATTAAACTCCGTGTGCCTCCCTTCAGATCCGATGGCTATTAGTCCTTGGCACTAGATCTGACGGCCCATACCTGTTTCTCTTCCTTGTGCGCTTTCCTGAGTGCATCTGGATGTAGATTTCAACGACCTAGATCTCGCCTCTCCAACTGATCTAACAAAAGTTGTGCTCTACCTTGAGCATGCCCTTCTTCCTTTCCCTTGGAATATTTGTTGCTCCAAAAGGCTTCGGCCTTCATCTCTACTGCGAAGCCTGTAACCTTAGCTCCCACCTGTATTCTAAGAGGCGTTCCTCCTCCTGATCTTTATTTCTCTGAACCTCTAAGGTTCCTTCAAACTCTGTAACCTCTTGCAGAACCTTTGCATGAAATGGTGTTATCTCTTCTAATCTTATCTTTGGCTTTGACCTCAAGGTGCATCTGTCCCTTTCTCTCCTTGAAGGGATGTAAGTTCCCTCTGTAAACTTCCTGCTCAAGCATGCTTTAATGAGCCTGTAGGGTGTTCAGTAACCCTGTGAGTGTCTCCTCCTGTGACACTTCTCTTCTTTTTGAACTCAAACAAGAGTTTCTTCTGTGTACACTTGCATTGACTCAATGCCCACCTGACAGAGTTCTCCAGAATCCTCAGTGACTCTGTCTTCTTTCTGAACTTGAAATAGAGTTATCCTCAATGCATCCCGTGCATTTGCTCAATGCCTTCCTAGCAAAACTTCCACATAACCCTCAATGATTTTGTTTTCTCTATGCCTTCCTCTGCACAGTCTTACCTCCAAGGTTTTCAGCAACCTTGAGGCTTCTCCCTTGGTCTAATACTTCCTCTGGAGCACCCTCCTGGCACATCTCTGTCCAAATTCCACAGAATTCAGAAGTGCACTCTATGAACTGGCTTATAGAACCTGTAGTGTTCTATCATGCAACCTCTTGCATGAAACCACAAAGAACCATACATAAAATAAGTAAACCCATAGATAGAAAAATCTATCTATCCCTGCAAATGCACATCTAACATACATCTACAACATATCATAAACACATAAAGACATTCATCAACATACATAGAATAACATGCAGGAAAAACTGCTCTGATTATATTAATATGGAATGCCTCTTTACAATGTGAGCTCGGACTGTAACAAAGTCACGGCTTCCTCTCCTCTCTAACCTATACTCTCTTCTTCTCTTCCAACTCTACCGACTGATTCCTACAGATACAAAAGGATCTTTTTACAAAAGGGGCTCCTCTAGATCTTCCCTCCATCTCACCAACTCTCATTAATTTACATTCAATTACATTGAATGGCTGTCTAGTCTGAATCAGATCTAGATCTCAGCCTTACAACCATTTAAAGCAACCTTTATCTAAAGCCTACGCACATGCATGGCTTTTGGATCTACCAGCCTTACAACATTTAATACAATTTTCAAATTTTGAAAAAAAAATGAGAAGGCTATGCCTCTCTCCTCCATTGAATGCACGCTTGATGTGATGGCTAGTTAGCGCGTAGCTGGCTTGGAGTGATGCTCCTGCATCATACTCATCTGCTGTGAAAATTTCATGAGCTCCTTCTCATGAGCTTCCCATCATCGTTGTTGAAATCCACCTGGATCCCAAATAGTTCTTTGGAGCTGTCCATCCGCTCCACTGCTTTGTTGTTGCTATTGCATCTGTTGCCCTGCTGTTATGGCGGGTTCTCCTCTGCACGGTTCCTCCTCACTAGCATTTTCTGTTGCTGACCTCAACATCAACCTTCTGATTCCCTCAATTACATTGTCCATCTGATCTAGTGGCTGTCTCTCTTTATGTAGTCTTCTCGGCTGCACTTCTTCGTCCTTATTAGTGGGTAGATCAACTAGATCCCCCATGATATTTTCTTCCTCTATTGCCTTAGCTTGCCACTCTACTGTAAAATTCAGTTCTGCAGTCTTATCATTGAGTCTCTTCTCATCTTCCTCTCCTAACAGCTTTACTTCTGCCAGTTTTCCTACTGGTGCATCTCTAACTTCCTCCAGCTGCTCCTCAGACTGGAATTTTGATTCACCTTCTGTTGATGCATGCCTCGGCATTACAGTCATCATCTAGTCAACTCCCTGGCTAAAAATTTTGAGCAATTCCTCCGAATGCTCCTTTTCTAACATCTACATGACTGTCTGCTCATGGCAATCATCTACTAGTTCTGGGTTGTTCAACCAATCCTCCAACATTTCTAGCTCCTTCTCCCATGGAGTGAGCATATTATCTGCATGCTCTTCTTCTGCTGGGGTATATTTTGATGTTTGCTCCATTTCTTCTTTCTCTTTGACAATCTCTGTTGGTTATCTTTCTGCTATTGCTGCATTGGCAACACACACGTTGGCTTCAACTGGGCTATATGGAAGGAATACCTTTATCCCTCCAATCATCAGAATGCTCTTCTGATCTTCCTTCTCTATCAGCTGTCCTTGTTTATATGAACTCACCTATGAGTTCATGAGACTCTCGCATGGCCTGTTTTTCTCTCCCTTGCCCACTTGGCAATTTGGGATTTCTGCGTTGCTCACCTAGAAATATTTGAGATCCTCCAGTGATCCCATCTCATTGCCTTCCTGGCAACTTGAATCTTTTGTTCTACACTCCTAGCAGTCCTTGAGATCATCTTGTGACCTCTTCTTATTGCAACCTAAAATTTCTTCACTACCTTCCTGGCAGTTCACGAGATCTTCCATTGATCTGTCTTCCTCGTCATTACTGAGATTTCTCCCAGCTTCCGACTCACAGATGTGAACCATTTCCTGTTCACCTCTGAGGTGTTCAACATGCCTCATCCATCCTATTAACAACCTTCATTTTTCTTTGGCCAACAATTTCTTGACTGGCCACTTTTCTTTCCTCCTCAGAGACCATTCATACACCCAATGCGGCTTTGCGTTCTGTTGCACCCACAACACAAGCTCTTCCATTCTCTCCCTCACCTCAACGAGTTATTTATCCATTTCATATTTTCTCTTCTACTGATGGTTCTTCTTTTCATTGCATCCATGGCCTTCAATAACCATCTTCCTTTTTATGTCTACCCTCTTGGCAAACTTGTTGTTGTCACTCTGCAACTGAGAGCACTTCCAGCATCTCCTACAGTCCACTTGACTGTACCATTTGACTGTTGTGTCTCGCAACAACCATCACCTTTTACCTGTCTCCTATAGGCTCTTCTTCACCTCACTTCCTCTTTTTCCTGAAATATACAGGCAAACTCATGCTCTGATACCACTTGACGCAAACCCCCAACCCTCTGGCCATGATCCACACATGATCGTTCTA
Organism: Picea sitchensis; assembly: GCA_010110895.2. Taxonomy (NCBI): domain Eukaryota; kingdom Viridiplantae; phylum Streptophyta; class Pinopsida; order Pinales; family Pinaceae; genus Picea; species Picea sitchensis. The sequence goes on along the minus strand of SNQJ01S0163761.1, from coordinate 9,501 downwards.
AATTCTCCTTGAGTCAAAGCGGCTCCTTTGGTTCCCTGCTGGAACCTTCAATGAATCCATAGGTCCTTTATGAAAACCCACCCTGCGCAACTTAACACGAGGCGCGAGCCTTACATCTCCATGAGACCACAACCGGGCCTTAGCGCAAGCGCTTTTCACAACTCACGAGTTTGTGAGTCGAAGACCCTCAACTCCTCTTTCTCCAAACACCGATACCCAAGATGCAATATGGGTATGGCTCCTCCTTGTTATCACCTTCCACACCTAACCATCGACTTAGAGCTAAGTGATATCACTGCTCGCAACTCGCGACTTCATGAGTTGGAGTGTTGAACCCTCATGCTCCTCCTTTGCAAAATCCTGAAGCACGATAAGTCAGCAATGGGTTGACTCCTTCCAAGGTGATGCGTGTATGCCACCTTCCGCCTACTTCTGCCTTTTTTGTGCGCTCTATGCTTGCACCACCTGTCAACCACGCGGTCCCCACCTAACGGATGTGACACGTGTTCACACGAGCCCTTGGCTCTCGACACTTTGCGACTTTAGCGATCAAGGTGAAACTCCTTCACCCTATGAAACCCCCATACATGATGTAGAGAGGTGCCAAATCTCACGGCTCTGCTTCCTCCTCGATCAACGGTTCAGGTCGAATCGCGATCTCACAACTCATGGGTTTCAAGCGCAAAGAACTCTGCCTCCCAGCTTGCGATACCCGAATTCGTGAAATGGACTGACAGTCCATATCTATCTGAGATCGATGGTCAATCCTACGGTTCTCATGATTTCACGAGCTCTCCATAGATAATTCTGACCGTGCATTCTATTCTTAGGTGCAGCTTCCCAGAGATTAAACTCTGTGTGCCTCCCTCCAGATCCAATGGCTATCGGTCCTTTGCACTAGATCTGACGGCCCATATCTATTTCTCTTCCTTGTGTTCTTTCCTGAGTGCATATGGGCATAGATTTCAACAACCCATATCTCACCTCTCCAACTGATCTAACAACAGCTATGCTCTACCTTGAGCATTCCCTTCTTCCTTTCCCTTGGAAGATTTCTTGCTAAAAAAAGGCTTCGGCCTTTGTCTCTGCTGCGAAGCCTATAACCTTAGCTCCCGCCTGTATTCTAAGAGGCGTTCCTCCTACTGAGCTTTATTTCTCTAAACCTCTAAGGTTTCTTCAAACTCTGCAACCTCTTGTAGAACCTTTGCATGAAATGGTGCTATCTATTCTAAGCCTATATGTGGCTCTGAACTCAAGGTATATCTATCCCTTTCTCTCCTTGAAGGGATGTAAGTGCCCTCTGGCAACTTCTTGCTCAAGTACGCTTTTCTGAGCCTGCAGGGTGTTCAGTAACCCTGTGAGTGTCTCCTCCTGTGACACTTCTCTTCTTTCTGAACTCAAACAAGAGTTCCTTCTGTGTACACTTGAATCGACTCAATGCCCACCTAGTAGAGTTCTCCAGAATCCTCAGTGACTCCGTCTTCTTGCCGAACTTGAAATAGATTTCTCCTCAATGCATCCTGTGCATTTGTTCAATGCCTTCCTAGCAGAGCTTCCACAGAACCCTCAATGTTTCTATTTTCTCTATGCCTTCCTCTGCACAGTCTTACCTCCAAGTTGTTGAGCAACCTTGAGTATTCTCCTTAGGTCTAATACTTCCTCTAGTGTTCCCTCTTGGCACAGCTCTATCCAAATTCCATAGAATTCCGAAGTGTACTCTATGTACTGGCTTACAAAACTCGTAGTGTTCTGTCATGCAAACTCTTTCGTGAAGCCACAAAGAACAAGACGTAAAATAAGTAAACCCACAGATAGAAAAATCTATCTATCCCTGCAAATGCACATCTAACATACATCTACAACATATCATAAACACATAAAGACATTCATCTACATACACAGAATAACATGCAGGAAAAACTGCTCTAATTGTATTAATATGGAATGCCTCTTTACAATGTGAGCTCGGACTGTAACAAAATCATGGCTTCCTCTCCTCTCTAACCTATCCTCTCTTCTTCTCTTCCAACTCTACCGACTAATTCCTACATATACAAAGGATATTTTTACAAAAGGGGCTCCTCGAGCTCTTCCCTCCATCTCACCAACTCTCATTAATTTACATTCAATTACATTGAATGGTTGTCTAGTCCGAATCAGATCTAGATCTCAGACTTACAACCATTTAAGGAAACCTTTATCTAAAGCCTACGCACATGCATGGATTTTGTCTCTACCAGCCTTACAACATTTAATACAATTTTTAAATTTAAAAAAAAACCGAGAAGGTTGTGCCTCTCTCCTCCATTGAATGCATGCTTGATGTGTTGGATGGCTGGCACGTAGCTATCTTGGAGCGATGCTCCTGCATCACTATTTCTCCAAAAATTCTCCACCAAGTATGTGATGTCTCACAAGAATTCACTCCAAATGAATTATGGACTAGATTGGAGGTTCTATTTGGGAATAAAGAAGATTGTGAAGATTGCATGTAGGGGATTGGAAAGATAGAGCCAGAAGAGAAACCATTAGAAGATCAAGCCTCTTATTCTGAAGAGCCTTCTACACAAGTATTTGCAGAAATTTGTATTCCAATAATTGAATATGATGTCTACTCCATTCCATATTTTTTTTTTCTGAAATTCATGAGTCACATGTAGACACTTTTCCATGCGCAATGCATGCATCTCAGGAGATAAAAAGAGAGCCTCTCACATTAGACTCCATTCTCATATTTTCTGAGACAAATTTGTAGAAACAAATAGGATATTTGAATTCCTCTTGGGAAAATATCCAATTTCAAAAAAAAATCGTCTGAAATGGAGTATGAAAAGTGAAGTTATGATCGTTTCAAAATCAACAAAATTTCATCATTTTTCTAGAAACGGCCGCACGGTTTTTAAAGTTTTATCCAAATTTTTTTTTGATATTGTTCGTTACAAGAATAGAAAGTGGATATGTGTGGAAATATCAATTATGCATCTACTTCATCAGATCCATGCAAGCATCTACATCTTCAACAAAATCTTCAACGAGCACAAACTTTCACAGTTGCGAGGTATTCTTGGAGTGAAGGACATGGTTTCTTAGCAACTGCTTTTTGTTCCTTCTCAAATTTTTTTTTTTATTCATTGTAATTTGAGAGGGCAGGGGGGGGGTTTCCCATGAGTTTTTCCCTCTTTCCTCGTTTATTTCAGTGTATCTTTTGTATTTGGGTACCTAACATGGCCTCGTAGCCGGGACCCATTCTTTATTTTCACCATAGTGATGTTTAGGGGGGGTGTTAGAGTTACTTCACACACACCAACGATTTATTTTTCCTAAGTTTATTCCTTGTTTATTAGTCATAATTAATCATTATCCAATCTCCTATATTTTAGGGGAGAATATTCTGCCTAGAGAATATTCTCTTTCAGTTGACACTTTAGTTTGACTAGTTGAGTTGAGTTTAGATGTTGCATTGGGATCATCACCATGCAACATTGGGATCCTCACCATACTAATTCGACCTTGCCTTGGTATCATCACTAGAGTGGCGCATTACCCTTGATTCCCTAATGACACAGGCCTATTGGCCCCTCGGACCGAGATCCGCTCACAAGATCGTTCTTTGTCTCCCTTGAGCCGAATCGGCTCTTTAGATTCCCTGCTGGAATCACAAATTATCAATCCATAGGTCCTTTCGGAAGCTTTCTGTGCAAACAACACTAGGTGCGAGCTCCGTCTTTTCGTGCAACCACAACGCTATTACCAAGGCCCAATTCCAAAGGTGCTTTTCGCAACTCGCAACTCGGGAGTTCGTGAGTCATGACTCTTAACACTTCTTTTCCAATCTCGCGATACCCAAGATCACAAAATGGGTATAGCTCTTCTTTTGTCAGCGCCCGCCACGCGTGACCACCAGCTAAGATTTAATGCTAGCTCCTCTCGTTATTCGCCACTTCTCAAGTTGTGGCATCCAACCTTGGCACCTTCCTTTCACGAAACCCAAAGAAGCAATGTAGACTATTATTCTCGCGTTCTCACTACTCACGACTTCGGGACTTTCGGGACAAAAGTCTCGACTTCCTATCCACCGATATGCCAAAATGCCAAAATTTCGACACGTCGTCAATGCCGGTCCCACAACAAAACTTTTTGCCTTTTTGGAGTTTCTGACTTCGCGACTTCGCAAATCCTGATGCTAAGATTTTGGTTCTTCAACCCACGAAACCCCGAAATGAGATTACGTGAGTGATCCAATGGCCCCTGTTGGCTCAGCCTACAGTTGTCCTAGCTCGTAGTGATCTCGCCACTTGCAACTTGGAGCACCCAATCTTTGGGCTCTCACCTTGTGAACCTCTAAGTTCGCGAGATCCATTGATCTTTGCCACCTGTCCTCCTCTGATGGATGGATGCGATTCTCTTGTGACTTCGCAATTCATGAAGTCAAAGGAATTCCCTTTCTAACCTATGATGTCCGAATCCCCGATATGGGTGATCTCATGACATGTGTCCTCCTTCTAATGAATGGCTCAGATTCTTTCTCTATTTCGATACTTCGCACCTCGCAACCTCGCGAATCTTGATGTAAAGGTTTTAAACCATAACTCCCCTTCTCCTCTACATGATCCGATGGCTCTCGGGACTTCGCAAATTCTCCATGGAGAATTCCGACCGTCCAATGCCTCCTTGACGAATCTTACGAAGAGAACACGATATTCCTTCATTGGAACTTATCTGCTTGCAAGTAACTTTGCAACGCCTCCCCTTTGAATGCTTCAAGGTACTAAACCTCCTGAGCTTTTCTTTGACATCTTCGAAGATCCTATCCCTCCTGAGCTTGATTGAAAAATCCTCAAGTCCTTTGGGGAAAATTCTTTTGCACACTCCTTGCAACACTTCTTCAAATAGACTCCAAGTATTTGAATTCTTAGACTCTGTGCACTCTTTTTGCAGCAACAGTCCTTCAATTCTTCCCTCATGTTACAAACTCTGAGAATCTACTCGGCCTGCGCACACCTTGCATGGCTCCTTTGCTTAACTTGCACTTCTACGAGCATTAGAACAATGTTATCCCTCCTAATCTTGCAGAGATGAACTCTTAC
>SNQJ01S0163760.1:0-21292 GCA_010110895.2 Picea sitchensis | reverse complement strand
CCAGTGCTTGCCTCCTTTTCCCCATGCACGCAGGGAATTTTAGTTGTTTGATTCCATGGTAATCACACCATTGTCATACAATAAAATCTTGATTGAAGTATACAACGATCTGATATACCTACCTCTGGGTCCCTTTAGAAAATCTTACTCTGTTGCAGTGTAAAACTTCACGGTATCTACTGCAAATTTGATGATAAACCCTGCAACAATATTGTCTAACCAGAAATATATTGTGCACGTAAATTTGTTATTAACTTGTTGTAACTGCGTGATTTCCATAAGATTCCACTTCAGCTGTCTAATTTGATTTGTAGGGTGGTTTTCCTTTAATCTCAATAACCACTCCTGCAAAAATGAGGGAAATCACAGAAAAATACCTCATGCAAATCATTAAACATGTATTTGTCGAGATATTTGCATGGTGTTAACTTAAGGTTTATGTTGACTTTATGCGCAAAATCAAGTTCCTTTGTTTTCAACCATCTTTCAATATATGCCTTCATTGGATTCCATGGCCCGAGCATTCCCTTTTATACTTCCATTCTTTGCACGTTTCTTCCATGGATCCCATCCACTCAATCATGTGCAGTTTCAACCAGAAACATAACCATTTGTTGGTTGATTCTTTCACTTATTCTTGCACTGACCCAAGTTCGGATCTCAACAGGTTTCCAACAAAACCTTCTAAAACTATCGACCCTCCTAGTAAACCGGAAGGCAACGCTGTGCACAGGGTGCATCACGCAGTCTCATCCGAGATAGATTTTATGGGTGATTGCAATACTTAAGTGTTTGCAGTCTAGGAATGAGTGGGGATTTGTGAGTGTATTCTTTCTTTCTTATGCATTACCCTTGTTAAATATTCAACTACTTCTATGATTTGTTCATCTTAAAACCTATGCATGCATGTTGATATTTCTAGTTTAACCATTCATTCATATGCTAATGATCAACAAAAAGTAAACATTCATTAACAATCACACATAATACAAAGTTTATCATCTTTCATCCCCTCCTAGGGCTATGTCCACAAAGATTTGGCTCTCTGCTCTTTTATTCAATCTATTGCAAAATCTTGCGCTACACGCATTAAATCTTTAGTAATGCAATCTAGATGAGGGTAAGATCCCTCTGTGAGGAAGACTATATCACACCAGACTCCACATCCTGTGACCTAACCCTCAAGGATTAGCTTATTCGACTCTTCTATAGGACTTATTACAATTAACAACATAAATCCTCCTGAATAATTCTGACTACAACTCTCTCTCTCTAGACCTCCTAGGTCTTTATTTATACTACTTTATAGCTTATAGTCGTTACAATATTTTTCAAAAACCCTAACCCTATCATGGTTAGGCTTGCTTGCCTTCGCGCCACATTGTTTTTCCTCTTGCATGTTGTTTTTCCTTCGTTTTTTGCATGTTGTTTTCTTGCCACTTGTTGCTTGTGCTCCAACATTAGGTCTTCCTTTGCGAAGTTAGGTTTTTCCTCAAAATATATCCTTCTTCAAAAATAGGCATGCACCCAACAAGTTAGAACAAAAAATATCACAAATTTGAGATTATCATTCAATCTCCAATCAAAACCTTCATTTTTTAGAATGGAGCACATCACAAATGACCATATAATTTAAAAAATCCAGGCCTATGCAATTAAGTATTAAAAAACTAACTTAAATCTTTGAAATGTTAGAGAACCCTACAACCCTATAGGGTTTTGTAAGATCGTAAAACATCACAATTTCACTGATCTATTATATATAGATCTAGATTATCAATGATACGATTTTAACCCCAAGGGTTAGCACAAGTGGTTTTGAGCCAAGCGTGAAGTTATCCCCAGTGGAGGAGGTCACAAGTTCAAATCTCTTGTTTTCCCTTGGGGTTAGGCCCCGTAATCAAGGTTAATGGTTTACCCATTATCATCCACAAAGTGGGGGAGTACTCAGAGGTTTCCCGTGAGGTATTTCATTGAAAAAAAAATCACTGATAGAATTTTGTAAAAATATACAATACAAAAACAAAAAACTTCAAAGTTATTAATTCCATCTATGCTAAAAATGCAATAGACTCACCTAAAAATAATGATATATATACACACATGGATGTCAGTTATGGGATACTACATAAATGAAGAATTGCAAGTATGATATCAAAACTAATATATCCTAAAAGCATATTTATTTCCTTTTCATTCTTTATATTAAATGATGGTAGATAGAAAAATTCATTGAAAGAATCCATTTTTCAAAAACTTGGAATTGAAAGAAAGAAACTCAACATCTCTATATGATTTAAATCATCATAGAGTATGTTGTTAATGTTTTTTTGAAAATAGATATGATGTTAACTCCACCCAAAATATATAAATGAAGAAAAGTAGAACCTAAATTGAGGAGAAACCCAATTCAATTAATGATATATTAGAAGTTTTTGTGATTATGAATGAAGAAAAATAAATCCTATGATTGAGGAGAGGAGATACCCAACTCGATGAAAGAGATATTGGCAATTTATTTTGAATAGGAATAGGTTACTAGAGATGAGGAGAATGCATATGATAATGAGATAAATGAAGATCAAGAGGATGACATGCCTAGCTCACTTGACACCCTTTTAACGTTTGCAAAACAATTAAAAAATTTAAGTTCTTACTACACCAAATTTAGATACAAGGAAATATGTCACTAGTCTTTTTTCCCTAATACTTATGATTATGTTATAGTCGATGGTACATCAGAGTTTCTTTCCTTGCATACTGGAATCCTTATCGATAAAAACAAAAGAGGAAAGGTCATTATTGGTAGAAAGAACTTGATCATTGACTATGCTTTGGTAAAAGTGATCGATATATTCTTGTTCTTTTAAATATCATTTAGATGATACCTTCAACCTTTCATGGCCCCAAACTTAGGTTATTATGTTATTCATAATATTTTATGAGGAATCGTAATGTATTTATGTAAATTGGTTGTAGATAAATATTTCTTTTGGACTCACATTCTCTTAGATATATTAGATGTTGGGTATTTTTTTAAATGGAAGAATAGTAATTTTTTTAATTTTTTTTTAATATATGAATTGTGAAATTAATTTACTCTTGTCATAAATATGAGTACAACTAAAAAAAACATCATTGTAAGTACTTTCTAGTCAAATATTCATATTGGGGTGTTTTTGTTGTTTGAGGTAATGAATGTTGCACTACATAATAGACAACACCTTAAACTTGGAGCTTTTGGTTGTTGTTCTAAAACAGTTAGCCAAAAGGAAAATACATGCTAATTGGATATATAATTTCAAATCAAATAATATATATTAAAAAATACATTTCTATAGTTGAAACATGTGTGAAGATAGTAAATTCAGTGAACTCCCCTTAATAGGATTAAGGGAGGTGTTGATATTTTTGAGCATCAAGGGTGTGTGATGATCAAATTTAATTTGTTTGTGCAATGCACTGGAACTTTGTCTATAGAGAAAACTATATGGCTATCCAAACCTCCCATGGAGTACCTCTCCCAATGGCCAATGCCACATGGTCACCGATATTACCTATCTTATGTCAGGAGATAGTTGAAATATGATTTCGCCGAATTATCATGTAGCTACGATGTCAGTTAATAATCATCAATGCCCAAAGCCTCTTAACACATTAAGTATGAAAATGTAGGGCTATAATCATAGGCATGGCTTACCTTGGCCAAACACATTCATAAAATTTACTTAAACATAAAATCTTAGCAAATGCTTAGCCAATCATAGTGGAAACATTTGTATCTATAACTAAGTAAGCCTTATGAAAATGCTTATCCAATTATAGTGGAAACATATATAGAAAGAAACTATGCATCATTTTCCACCATCTAGGTGTTCATGTAATCACATGGACTCCCCTATGATTGTACCCTGTCCATAATGCTAGTATAATTTATGGCTTGTGATGATTCAAGTATGGATGCAACAATTAAAACCATCACATTATACATGTATAACCATGATCCAAGAACAAGGAATAGTATAGAAATAAGACCAATTTAGCTATGCATAAAGGGATAGCTCGACTAACCTATGCTAATGCCAAAATTGGGAAAAATGAAAACTAGATTGTAAAAATACTTTGATCCTCTAATTTAAAACCCTACCAAATATGTTGGGAAGTGTCCAATTATGACCAAATATGCAATCTATAGTCTTAATTCTAACTTTGCATTTCAAAATACCACAACAAATGCAAGCCGATGCTCATTATTTGTCATCAATATAAGTCATCCTCCAATACCTAGAAATATATCATAAATACAAATTCCTTCACTAAAATAAGGGATTAATTCTCAAATAAATTATAATTTTACGGTGAAATTACTTCAATAGAATAAAAATTTATTTCTCATGTATATCATAATCACACCATTGTAATGAATATATAAGGCCAAATCCCAAATGGTAATGAATATATAAGGCCAAATCCCAAATGGAAGTAATTGTAATCATAAAGTTGTTCCCATTCACATTCATAGGCCCAATAATTATAGGGAAATTAATGCCTATTCATGCTAAGAGATCATAATGAATAATGACGAAAATGATAAGGATATTTACATCACTTCTCATGTATGTGGGAAACATACCAAAATATTTCCAACTTAGTTAACACCCTAGTTAGTGGGCATTCAAAGAGCTCAACACTTTGACGTCAACAAGCTATTTTAGCTCCTTACACATATGTTAGTGTTCTCTTTAATTTTAATGTGGGTTATTTAATGGCAATACATGGCACATATTAGGTTCAAATGTCTTGTAATTTCATAATTTTTTTTTAAGAATTTTGTATAATGCATTAAAACTAAAAGTGAACATCAGGTACATTTAGTTTCATAGGCATTCAAAGAGCTCAACACTTTGATGTCAACGAGTTATTTAATGGCACATATTGGATTGTTTAAATGTCTTGTCATTTAATAATTTCAGGGACTTCGTACAATAAATTGAAGCTAAGAGTGAACTTGAGTTAGTGAGTTACATCGGCATTCAAAGAGCCCAACACTGTCATCTCGACGAGATATTTCAGCCTTCTTACATTTGTTAGTGCTCTCTTTAGTTTTTAATGTGGGCTATTCAATGGCATCTTACATTTGTTAGTGCTCTCTTTAGTTTTTAATGTGGGCTATTCAATGGCAATATGTGGAACATATTGGGTTGTTTAAATGTCTTGTCATTTAATAATTTAGAAACATTGTACAATGCATTGAAGCTAAGAGTGAACCCAAGGTACAATGAAGTTTTTTTAGATTTTACAGAGTATTATGTATAACAATAACTACAACAAAGAGTTTTTTAGATTCTTCATATGCATGATCTGAATTATTTTTTAGAACAAAATGAAGACATAGATATAACAATGAAATATACATAGATATTGCAATAAACACAAAGATATAGTAATGCACAATTTTAATTAATGAGAGAATGTCCATAAACTATAAAATTACAGAGTGGATGACTCGTTAGAATGGAGGAAACTTATCTCTTAGAAGAGATGTGATGGCTACCCTCATTCGCAAGAAGATGATGATGTTTACTATGAAGTTCCAGAGGCCTTTTTAACATAAAGAAAATCCAAAACCATAACCTCGGAAGATGAAACGCCAAAAGTCATGTGGGCACCGATGGGGTAAGTTAGTACGTCAACTTCCCAAGGGTGTAACTTTTGCATATGATCTTCGTTTGGGGCACATGATAACTCGTTTGAAAGGTATATCCTAGGACTACACATTTTGTCATCACACTGTGGCTAAAGCCTACAGTGTGATTGTGGTGGGCCCATAAAACACTGTTTAGGGCCTCAAAATGACCTTGAAAGTTTAGGACTCAAAATGTTGTAGAAAAACGGTCAAGGTGGAAACCCTTGTTTTTAGCCAGTAGAATAGTGATGAATCCTCCCTCCTCTCCTGGGGTTCTGTGACCTCTCAGTCTAGGATTGTTCTTAATTCTGAGTCGGATTGACTCTTCGGGCTCCTGCTTGAACCCAAAACAATTATACACATAACCCTTTTTTTCCTTTAGGCGCAGGTCCTGTGATACCTGCACCCTCTGTCTGCGCACTCTGGGTGCTCTTCATTTTGCAGGCACTATCTCTTTTTCACTAGCCCCTTCCTTCAATGTGACCTTGGGTGACGACCTCACATGACCACACAATTAACTATTAAATTAACCTTTAATCCACAAAATTCTATGGGATCGTCGATCTCTCAATCTTGACGATATGTCTGTGTTGACGCTTGAGATATACCCCTTCAAATCCATGAACTAGATCCACCCCTCCTGAATCAACGTATATGATCTATTCATGATTCCATACTTCGGGGTTTTGAAATCTCAAACCTCACTTTCCTCCATACTCCAATCTTCCGAGGTTAACGATCTCTTGCCACATGTATCCCTGAAACTGTGGCCAGGATATCCTTCGCGAATACGACCTTCGAGAATATCAATTCTCAAATTCCTCTGCGGATCCATCCTTTTAGGATTTACTTCGTGAATCTAGCCTTCGGGAATCTCAATTCTCAAACCCTCGCCACTACTGACTGGTTATCTTTCGGAGTGGAATATCTGCTGACACGTATCCTCCCCAATCAACGGTTGTGCTCCCGCTTCGGGACTTTGGCGTCCTCAACCAGATCAACGACCCTTTAACTCCCTTCTCAATTGACGATTGAAATCTCTTCTTCGGATCTTCAGACCTTTCCTCCTTTGTTTTCCTCTGGAGATATAGATATGGCGTTGCGTGTCGACCTTGATATCGATGAATCTTGTAGATTAAGACTTTCGGGCTTCGAAAATCTCAAATGTCAAAACATCGCCTTCCTCTGTACATCAATCTTCCAGAGTTAATGATCTGCTGACACTTGTCCTCTTGAATCAATGGCCCTGCTTCTACTTTGGGTGTTTGATCTTTCAATTAGATCAATGGTCCTATGGCCCTCTGCTCTATCAACGACCGAGATCTCCTTTGGGTCTTTGGACTTCTGAGATATCAAATCTCAAACTTCGTTTCCCCTCAAAGTATGCAGATTTCTATCGCGTGTCCTCTTAGATCAGATGACTGAAGGTTACTTTGGGACTTTACCCAGAATTCTCGCATTTATGCCACATCTCCTCTAGATCGGACGACCCAGATTCACTTTGGGTCTTCGGATTTCAGAAGTTTCAACTTTCAACTGAAACTAAAATGAAGCTTACCCGAAGCTTGCGATCTGTTGCCATGTGTTCCTCTAGATCTAACGATCAAGACCTCTTCTACTCTTTGGGATTCGACAGTCTCAGTTCTCAACCAAAACCCCACTACAATTTACCCAGAGCTCATAATCTGTTGACAAGTGTCCTCTTGCAGATTGACATATCTCGACTCTTCGGCTATTTGGGCTTTAGGTGTTTTAAAATATCACCTTTTCCTCCCTCTGGATCTCACGACCCGCCGACACGTATCCTTCTAGCGATCAACAATCTGGATCCTACTTCGGATGTTTCACCTCCTCCTTGTCCACAAACTTATGGAGCTGTGGATCTTGCGCCACCTGTCTTCCTTAACGATGGACGATCCCCGCTCACTTTGGGACTTTGAAAAGTCAATCCTCTTGTGCACAAAAGGGTTGAAGCTCATGCACTTACCTTTGGATCCAAGGGTTGTTGGTCCTTCGTGCTTAGATCCAACAGATGGGATCTGTTCCTCTCCTCTGTGCTTCCTTTGTTCGCTGGATGCGGATCTAGCAGTCTAGACTTCTCCCCATAACCGATATGACGACTGTTGTTGCTCCTCCTCCTAAGCTTTTGATTTCTTCCGCCTTTGAATATTTTTTCAGTGTTTAAAGGCTTTGACCTTTGAACTTTCTGCTACGAACTCGACTATCTGAATCTCGCTTGCGCTTCTAAAAGAATTATCTCTTATGAGATTTAGGAATTAGAATAATTCCTTCACCCACACACTCCTTGTGTTATCCCTTCCGAGCTTCATCTCCTCGAATATTTCGATCTCTCACACACTCCTTGCGTTTTTTGGATTTTGTCAAACTTAGATCGAAGGATTTCTTGAAAATAAATTCTTCTCGCCTTCCTAGCATTCTCCTTGCTCAATGCACACCTTGCAAAGCTCCTCCTTACAGAGTGTTAAGTAATTATGTCTCTTTACGAACTCAACACAGATTTCTTTCTGTGCACTCCTTGCACTTCTACTGATGAAGGTTCAATGCTATCTCTCTTGAGCTTTTATGAGGTTAACTCACCTCTGCCAATGCACTCCTTGTGGACTATGTGCACTCATTGCACTCAAAAATCAAAGATGAGAAACACTTGAAACTTATACAATACTTCACCAGTTCATATGTTGAAAGCATGAATGATATATAAAATCTTAACAATAAACAAAAACATACAAACACACCATGTGCAAGAAAAACTGTTTTTCTATTATCTCTATGTGTCTATACATATGTTTACAAAAACTGGACTGCAACAAAGTCCCAGTTCTCTCAAGTTCTTCTAACCTAACACTCTCTTGAGTTCTACTGCTGCTATCAGACCTCTCTCAAGTTCTGCTTCTCTCTTTCTCTTTACCAAACGAGGGCTCTACAAGCTTATCCTCTCCACCACCTTAGTTCTATCACTGTCTCAGTTACATAACCATACTTCCTACGACTTCATTACATAAATGTTGATCCATACCTGATTGCGATCTAGACCTGCTTACACTCAACCATTTAAGGTGACTTTGTACACTACCTATACAAAGGCATGGCTCGGTTCTTACATCCTTACAACGCAAATCCCTATAAAATCAAATTTTGAATTTAAAAATGGGAGGGTCAATGCCTCCCCTTCTCTAAAATACATGCTGATGTGCTGAAATGTTGGCGTGTTGCTGAGGTGGAGCGATGCTCCTACATCATACTCCATGAATGAGAAAATCATAAGCTCCCCTTCTCCAGTGTTGAAATCCTCCTGGATCCCAAACTTTCCCTTGGAGCTGTCCTCTTTTTGTTCTCCAGCTATGTTGTTGTTGTTGTTGTTGCTTCTTCTTTTGTTTCTTCCTTGCTGCTATGGTAGGTTCTCTTCTATCCAGCTCCCCTTTGCTGACTTCTTTTTCTGACCTCAACATCAACTTCTTGATCTTCTCTATCACCCTGTTGAGCTGCTCCAGTGGCTGGCTCTTCTTATGTAGTCTTCTCTGCTGCACTTCTTCCTTATCGGTGGGTAGATCATCTTGACCCCCCATACCATTTTCTTCTTCTTTTGTGGCATTATATTGCCACCCTACTACAGGCTCCAATTCTACAATCTCATCACTGAGCTTCTTCTCAGCTTCCTCCTCTGATATTTTAGCTTCTGTTAGCTCCTCTTATGCTGGCATATCTCTTACTCTCTCCAACCGTTTCTCTAGCTAGTATGCTCCTCCATCTTCTTCCAACTTGACCTGTTGGATGTGCAAATTTTGCACCATTACACTTCTCTCTAGGGCTTCCAATTCCTCATACAGATCAACAAAATCCATGTTGTCAGTTTCCTCCTCTGTTGCAGACTCCAGTGCTACAATCATCTCCTGTTCAACTTCCTAGATGAAAATTTTGAGACATTCTCTCGAATGCTCAGCTCCTTTTGCTGGGGTAGACATCAATGTCTTCTCCATTTCTTCCCTTTAGACAATTTCTGCTGGTTGTCTTTCTTCTTCTGTTTCACTCTCATCATGTGCATTGGCCTCTACTTAGTTTCTTGGTAGGAATGTCTTGATCCCTCCAATAATCATAATGTTCCTATGATCTTCCTCTTTGATGGTGGAAGTATTTAACTTCTCATCATCTCCATTCACATGGTCTGCAAATCCACATGAATCTTCACCTATCAACACTCCTTGCTTACATGAACTCACTTATGAGGTCTTGAGACTTTCTGACAGTCTCATTTCTTCCCCCCTACCCACCTGGAAATTTGGGACTTCTCTTCTGCCCATCTGGCAGTCTATGAGATCAACCGATCCCATATCATTTCCCACCTGGAAACCTAAACTTTCAGCACTGCTCCCCTGGCAGTATATGAGACCTTAAGCTGATCTCTTTCCATTTCCCACCTGGAAACTTGAAAGTCCAATTCTGCCCACCTGGCAGTTTATGATATCTTCATTTGATCTCACCTTCTCCTCATCACTAAGGTGTCTCCCAATTTCTGGTTCACAGATGTGAATCCGTTCCTCCTCTGTGTCACTGAGGTTTTCTAATTCCCTCAACCACCTTCTCAAATCTTGTTACTTCTTTCTAGACAAAAAAATTTGAACATGTCATTTTACCTTCCAGTTCAAAGGACATTCCTACCTCCAGTGTACCGTTTCCTCTTGCTGCATCCACAATGCTAGTTGTTCCATCCTTGCTCTTATCTGGTTGAGCTCCAGATCCATCTCTGAATTGCATTTCTTCTTGCGACCTTCCCTTCAACCACACTAATGGCCTTCAGTAGCCATTTCCACCTTCTACTCACCCTCTTGGCTAGTCTATGGATCACTCTACATCCGAGAGTATCTCCATCTTCTCTTACAACTCACCTTGATGTTTAAATTTTTGTTGTTGTGCACGTGCAACAACCTCCTCATAGAGCATCAGTACTCTACTTCTTTCACCTGTTGTCTACAAAAAAAATTTAAATTCTAATACCACTTGATGTTATCATATTATCTCCTTTTACTGTCTCCCTCTTGTCTTCTATTTGCAAACAAATTTCAACCTTCTCCTCTTTCTCTTTCGCCTGAAATCTACAGAAGAAAATCATCTCTGATACCACCTGGTATCAAAGTATCTCCTGTCACCGTCTCTCCCTTTGCCTGTTGTCTGCAAGAAAAATTATGGCTCCGATACCACCTGGTATTAGAGTATGTCCTTTATCTGCTCTCTGCTATAGAAATAAAAAAACATCTGTGCTCTGATACCACCTGATGTAGCCCCCCTCCCCTCTTGGGGTTATTCTACCTCCCAATCTAGGATCATTCTTAATTCTGAGTCGGATTGAGTCTTTGGGATCCTGATTGAACCCAAAACAATTATACATAGACACATTTTTTTCCTCTAGGCGCAGGTCCTGTGATATGATCACCCTCTGTCTGCGCACTCTAGTTGCTCTTCATTTTGCGGGCACTAGCTCCTTTTCACTAGCCCCTTCCTTGCATGTGACCTTGGGTGACGACCTCACATGACCGCGCGATTACCTGTTAAATTCCACACACCTTTAATCCATGAAATGGTATGGAACCATCGATCTCCTGATCTTGACAGTATTTCTGAGATGACGCTTCAGATCTGCCCCTTCCAAATCCACGGACCAAATTTTCCCCTCCTGAATCAACGGATACGATCTATTCGTGATTCTAGACTTAGGGGTTTTGAAATCTCAAACCTCGCTTACCTCTGTACTCCAATATTCCTGAGTTAACGATCTGTTGCCACCTATCTCCCTGAAAATACGGCCAGGATCTCCTCCGCGGATCGGGCCTTCGAGAATCTCAATTCTCAAATTACTGCTTTTCCCTGTGTGATAATCTTCTGGAGTAGAATATCTATTGACACTTGTCCACCCTAATCTATGGCTATGATTTCCTCCATGAATCCGGCCTTCGTGAATCTCAATTCTCAAACCCTCGCCACTGCTGACTGGTTATCTTCCAGAGTGGAAGATCTGTTGATACGTATCCTACCCAATCAATGATTGTGTTCCCACTTAAGGACTTTGGCCTCCTCAACTAGATCAACGACCCTATGACTCCCTTATCGATTGACGATCAAGATCTCTTCTCCGGATCTTCAGACCTTTCCTCTGGACATCTAGATCTGGCGTCACGTGTCCACCTTCACATCAACGACTCTCATCAATTCAGACTTTTAGGCTTCATAAATATCAAATATAAAAACCTCTCCTTCCTTCGTATGTCAATATTCTAAATTTGACGATCTGCTGACACCTGTCCTCTTGAATCAACGACCCTGGTTATACTTTGGGTGTTTGATCTTTCAATTAGATCAACGGTCCTGTGGCCCTCTGCTTGATCAACGACCAAGATCTCCTTCAGGTCTTCAGACTTCTGAGATCTCAAATATCAAACTTCTCTTCCCCTCAAAGTATGCAGATTCCTGCCACATGTCCTCTGAGATCGGATGACTGAAGGTTACTTCAGGACTTTACCCAGAGTTCTCGGATTTACACCACATCTCGTCTAGATAGGATGACCCAGATTCACTTCGGGTCTTCAGATTTTGGAAATTTCAACTTTCAAACAAAACTCAAATGCAACTTACCCGAATCTTGTGATCTTTCACCACGTCTCCCTCTGGATCTAACGATCTAGAACTCTTTGGCTCTTCGAGCTTCTACAGCCTCAGTTCTCAATCAAAACCCCTCTACAATTTACCTGGAGCTCGTGATCTGTTGACAAGTGTCCTCTTGTAGATCGACGGATCTCAACTCTTTAGCTATTTGGGCTTCGTGTGTTTCAACATCTTATATTTTCCTCCCTCTGGATGTCACGACTCGCCAACACATATCCTTCTGGTGATCAACAGTTAGGATTCTACTTTGGGTGTTTCACCTCCTCCTCGTCCACAAACTTTTGGAGTTGTGGATCTTGCGCCACCTGTCATCCTCGACGATGGACAATCCCCGCTCACTTTGGGACTTTGACAAGTCAATCCTCCTATTCACACAAGGGTTGAAGCTTGTGCACTTACCTTCTGATTCAACAATTGTTGGTCCTTCATGCTAAGATCCAACGGATGGGATCTATTCCTCTCCTTTGCACTTCCTTTGTTTGTTGGACGTGGAACTAGCGGTCTTTACTTCTCCCCACAACTGATCTGACGACTGTTACCGCTCCTCCTCCTAATATTTTGATATCTTTCACCTTGGAAGATTTTGTCAGTGTTCAAAGGCTTTGACCTTTGAACTTTCTGCTGCGAAGTCGACTATCTGGATCTTGCTTTCACTTCTGAAAGCATTATCTCTTATGAGATTTAGGACTTAGAATAAGTTCTTCATTCACACACTCCTTGTGTTATCCCTTATGAGCCTTTTCTCCTCAAATATTTCGATCTCCCACACACTCCTTGCATTTTGGGGATTTCGTCAAACTCAGATCCGAAGGATTTCTTGAAAATAAATTCTTCTCGCCCTCCTGGCATTCTCCTTGATCAATGCACACCTTGCATAGATCCTCCTTACAGAGTGTTCAGTAACTATGTCTCTTTACAAACTCAACACAGAGTTCTTTCTGTGCACTCCTTTCATTTCTTCTGATGAAGGTTCAACACTATCTCTCTTGATCTTTTCTAAGGTTTACTCACCTTTGTCAACACTCTCCTTGCGGACTATGTGCACTCCTTGCACTCGAAACTCAAAGATGAGAAACAATTGAAACTTGTACAATACTTCACCAGTTCATATGTTCAAAGCATGAATTACATATAAAATATTAACAATAAACACAAACATACAAAGACACCATGTGCAGGGAAAATTGCTTTTCTATTATCTTGTGTCTATACAGATGTTTACAAAAACTAAACTGCAACAAAGTCCGAGTTCTCTCAAGTTCTCCTAACCTAACACTCTCTCGATTTAGTCTGCTACTATCAAACTTCTCTTGAGTTCTTATTCTCTCTTTCTCTTTACCAAACGAGGGCTCTACGAGCTTATCCTCTCCACCGCCTTAGTGTTATCACTATCTCAGTTACGACACCATACTTCCTATGGATTCATTACATAAATGTTGATCCAGACCTGACTACGATCTGGACCTGCTTACACTCAACCATTTAAGGCAACTTTGTCCACTACCTGTACAAAGGCATGGCTCGGTTCTTACAGCCTTACGACGCAAATCCCTACAGGATCAGATTTTGAGTTTAAAAATGGGAGGTTCAATGCCTCTCCTTCTTTGAAATGCACGTTGATGTGCTGGAATGTTGGCACGTTGATGAGGTGGAGAGATTCTCCTGCATCAAATAGGTGGGTGGTCATTGATTTTAGTCTGGATCAATCATACCCCCTTAGGAAGTGTTGGAAGTGGGCCAAAGCAGAAGGAAATGCTATTTTGGGAATAAAGGCATGTAGGAGGAAAGCGACAACATGAAGGAAGAGAAGCACACACGCATGCATGGAAGACCTAATGACACTAGGGTTAGGGTTTTTGTAATACATTGTAATGGTCGATGAGACATAAATGTATAAATATAGAGACGTAGGTCTCAGAGCGGGATCTAGGTTGATTTTTGGGTAGTAGTGGCAGAGTCAAAAGAGACCATGGAAGATGGAGTCATATTTTGATAATTAGTTGTAATACTCTGTGATACGACCTAATTTTGTAAGTTGTTGAGCTATGGGAATCCATAAGGGTAGATATCGAGGGTTAGATCACAGACTGAGGAGCCTGGTTGATCTAGTCTACCTCATCATATATTTCGACCCGACTGAGGATGAGTTGTAAAGCACGTGACGCTATATTTTTGGAACTTCCATAATAAAAGAGATTGAGATCCATATCTTTGTGGACGTAGCCCAGGGGGAGGTGAACCATGGTAAAACCTATGTTAAGTGATTGAATTCTTGTGTTTCTTTTATTGTTTATGAGTAGATATTAGCATGATGAATGAGCAAGTTGATTATATTATATGCATAGTCGGTAATGACAATATATTTATTTAATAAATTAAATATAATTCTCAGCGCATACGTCACATATATCCACTCAATATTGGACTACAAACACATGAGTATTGCAGTCACCCATTAAGACTATCTCAGGTGAGACTGTGCAGTGCACCCTGTGTACTGTGTTGCCTTCTGGTTTACCAGGAGGGCCAATAGTTTTAGAGGCTTTGTTGGAACCCCAGTAGACTTGAACCCTAAGTCAATAATGTTAAAGGTATAAACTCATAGATAAAAAAAACAAATGGTTTTGTTTCCAGTTGGAACAATATAGGATTGAGTATATTGGCTCTGTTAAAAGAGGGTAAGATCTGCGGAAGGCAGGTCAAAATAATACCAAATCAAACAACAAGAAGGTGAGAATGCACCGCTAGAAGGGGATGTTGAGACCGTGGAATCCTACATAAGTGGAGATCGAGATATGGATGAAGACAAAGGAGTTGGATTTTGCGTAGAAAGATAACATAAACCCTAGAATAATACCACACAAATACCTTGATAAGTACGTGTTTATTGATTTGCATGAAGTATTTTTCTGTGATTTTCCACACTTATTGCAATAGTGGATATTGAGGTTGAAGGATAACCACGCAAAAAACGAAGATCCGATAGTTAGAGTGGACCCCAATTCATATTGAGTAGTTACAGTAGGTGAATAACAAATTCACCCGCGCAGTAGATTTTTGGCTTGACAATATTGTAGCAGGATTTATAACAGAATTTGCAGTAGATACAATGAAGTCGCACAACACAGCGGAACAAGGGTTTCTATGAGGACCTAGAGGAAGGTATATTCGATAGTTGTATACTTCTATTAATATACTTCTATATAATAAAGGTGTAATGATAATGGAGTCAGACAATTAAACTTCCCTGTGTGCATGGGGGAAGGGGGGAAGCACTGACCGAAAAAGGAGAAATGGAAGGAGAAATGGATAAAGGCAAGAAGGAGAAAGCCTTGGACCCAATATTGATGGATGATGACTAGATCAAGCGGATCATGATGACAACTGGAAAGACGCGCAGTGGAGTACCCTACCAATATAAGGTGAACACCAAGAAGAGAGCCATAGCCGCGAGGGAAGGATTCGCAAGTGACGAGGAGGAGGTAGAGGATCTTCAGGTTGTGGATCATATTGAGGAAATACTGCACGCAACATATGAGAGGAAGATGAGAGGTCTAGGAGCGGGAAACAAAGGTAGCAATCCTATCCATATTAATGTTAGTGTGGAACCCATAAACCCATGTGCGACTAACACACCAAAAAGCACACCACTGTTTAGAAAATTGAATTTCGGGAGAAGAAAAACAACATGAAGTACATATACACAAGGAAGAACAACTGGAGGATCCAGTTTAGGAAGCACTAGTCAAGTATCTAAACCATGTGGAGGTAGTAGTTCAACATTCAGGATGGCAGGACACGATCCCACCATCAAGTTACCATAATTCAAAGGAGAAGCATCAGAGGACTTGGAAAAACACATGTTTATTTGTGAGAAGATCTGGGAAGGAAAACAGATCATAGATGAGGACACTAAACTTGAACAACTAGTGATTACACTAAGGGATCACAGACTGGATTTGTATATGAGTTTAGCGACATACAATCCACCAGGGACAACCAAAACAATTGCGGATGTCAAGAAATTGTTGATAAATGAGTTTCAGAAGCCAAGTTCAGAGGATCAGTACATGAATGAGATGATAGAAATTAGACAGAAACCATGATAATTAGTATGGGATATTGACTAGAGATTCAAGAGACTGAAAGGAAAGTTGAAATATCTCATGACAAATATGCATCACAGGCACCTGTTCGTCAATTCTCTACTACCACACTTGAAATATCCACTGTGACAATAGAAGTTTGAGACATAGGTAGAGGCTCTATAGGCATCTCTGCAACCGGAAGAAAACCAATATCAGAATATGGATCTAGTCATCAAAGAGTTGAAGGAGGATTTGAATAAATTAACATTCCAGCTAAACCAAAACAAAAGTAAGGATAAACGAGAAGTCATTTGGTGTACCACATGCAGGATGGAAGGACACCATAAGAACAAATGCCAAACATTCGCACAGTATATGGCAGTAGGGATGCCAAATCCATTACCAACAAGAGGACTATGGTGCAAAATCTGTAAGAAACTGGGCCACGATCCATATCACTTCCCAACGATGCAAAAATACTAGACAGTCCCAAAGAGTTCATATTGCAACTTTTGCAAGTCGCTGGGCCACAATGGCAATGACTGTAGAACCATGGACTTGATGAGAGAAAGGACATCAGATGCATATAGGGTGCAGGAAGAAATGATGACCGGGAAAGACGCACCTCATTTTAACCAAGTACCATCCCCATACAACATTTTTCAACTGTAGTATAATACTGGGAAACCATAGTATAATACTGCGCAACATCCATATAATATCCCACAGCCATAGTACAACACACCGCAACATCAGTACAATACCGCATAGTGCAATTAGGCACCTTAGTATAACGCGTCGAGAGGAGATTGAACTAGCTACAGAGGTGGAGGACGAGCAAGAGGAGGCTTTGCAAGAGGTAGAGGACCAATGGTATGTCACAACTGTCAACAACCAGGACACTATGAAAGAGAATGTCCACTTCCAACGATGACTTGTATGTATTGTCGCGCATCATATCATGACACAGAAGAATGCCCCACACCACTAGGGAAGATCCAGGAAAAGAGGAATAAGAACAATCAAAATGTTCAATGGATTTTAGCGAAAGCAAGGGAAGACGGGAGAAACATCAACATAGTTATGCGCAGAGGAGCTAAAACAGACAATCACAATCCGACAAGAGTCGATACAACATCTGTGGGTGAAGAATAATGCCAAACCAAGGAAACTGTTCAACGTGCAGAACAAGAAGGAAACATTTAAGCAATCCAGACAAGAATTTCTAAAGCAAGACACTGCATCAACTTCAACTACGTAGCAGAGCAAGGAAGTACCAGAGTACGATATGTCTCCATCGTTGGATCATACCAAAGAAATGCAACCCCTGGGACAAGTAAGTACAATCAAAGGCTTTTTTCAATCATGCGTAAAAATATTAAATGATCCATCCTCTATCGAAATATTGCAAAGTATATTAGAAATATGTAGTGTAGAGACATAAGGAAAATTGAAACAAAAAATAGTCAATCACCTACATACAAGGCGAAGAACAAGTAGGGAGTTCAAGTTGAGTGCCAACATCAAATATTTTAACATGGGATATATCATACCGGATCTAGGATCTGAATTCAATGTATTACCCAAGAAGACATGGCAATGTATGCGAGAGCCCACATTAGGATATTCACCAGTTCAGTTGAAACTAACAAACCAACATAGAGTTATCCCAATTGGCAGACTGAAAGGGGTGATAGTAGACCTGGATGGAGTGTGCACTAAAGAAAACTTTGAAGTAATTGAGATAGTAGATGGCACAACACCATATCCAACATTACTCATCTTGGACTGGGAATTTTATAACCAGACCATAATCAACTTAAAGATAGGGAAAATGACATTTGAGTAAGGAGAATACAAGTTCACTGCGCCATTAGACCCATCAGAAGGGGAGAGGTTTGTAGAACCTACTTGCTTGGACTTCGAAGAAATCATCCAGTTGTACAGAACAACTGCACACGATGAGGATTATGTAAACCCAACTGTAGATGGGATACTCAGTTGGCGGATCATTACTTCATGTGCGATAGACTCAGATACAGGCTTAGATAACTGACAACAAAGGCTACACAAAGTGTCCACAAGAAGATGCACAAGAATAGACTGCACAGTAAGATGGGTAGGTACAGAGATAAGGGAACCATCCACTTTTCATGTGGTAAATGATATAGAAGCCTTCTTGACACAATATAAAGATGAATTATTAGAAAATTAGAGACTCTTAGCACTTGATATAGCACTCAAGGCCACACCTGCAAGATGGTGGGGCACACATAAGGAAACAATCAAGGATTGGTACCAATACAAGCAGTTAATGTGCATAAGGTTTGGCACAGAACAGAGAAGAAACCAAAAACATAAGTACAATGGATAGGGGGCATCAACGAAACACTTGGAGAAGTTCAAATCATTGTGGAAAATGACACCTCCAAAGGAATGATCTCATCATTTCATACACACATTATAGGGCATACCAGAAAATTGGTATACAGACCAGGAACTACGTAGAGGAACTACGAGCTGGACAATACTAAAACATAACTTTACATTCACTTTCTCATTCGAGCATGAGAATCCCAACATAGATGCGGCACTTAAACAAATAAGAGGAGTGATATTCATTAAGGAACCAGAAGTTGAACTCATAACAGAGGAACAACAATGGAACATACAGGCAGTGAAAGAACTGTTGTGATTCTACCATGTGCAAGAAGAAATACCAGATGATGACGATCCATGTGATATTCATATTGAGGAGGCTAAAGGAAAAAGAGAAGTGGAAGGTCCACCTCTAGAATCATAAGTGATTACTGCGTCGATCAGGGTGAAGAAAGTAAACATTGGGAAAATTGAGAATCCAAAAATGGCTAACATTGGAGACTACTGGGATGAGAAGAAAGTGGAAAGTATAATAGAGTTATTGCGCAAGTACAAGGACATATTCCCCAGAACATTTACAAAAATTAATGGCATAGGAGGAGAGCTAGGTGAAATGAAGATACCACTCAGAGCTGAGGCAAGATCGATCAAAAAATTACCATACAAACTGAATCTGATATATAAGAAAAAATTCAAAGTTGAGATCGATAGGATGCTCGAAGCTGGAATCATCGAACCTATGAAAGAATTAGAATGGATAATCCCGATGGTAGTTCAGGAGAAAAAACAAGGCAGGATAAGAATATGCGTCAACTTGAGGAAGTTGAATGATGCATTCCTACATGACTCGTTCCCCACACCCTTCACAGATGAAATGTTGGAGAACGTAGGAGGACATGAAGTTTATTCATTTACCAATGGATTTTCTAGATACCATTAGATCAAGATAGCACTAGAAGATAGATACATGACCACTTTTTCTACGAAATGGGGATCCTACCAGTACATGGTCATGTCGTTTGGATTAAAGAATGCACCAACAATATTTTCTAGAGTAGTCATAGTTGCATTTAAGGAATTCATCCACCAGTTTCTAGAGGTATACTTGGAATATTGGATAGTCTATATTCTATTGAAATACCATTTAGAGGTCTTGCAGGTAATGTTAGAAAGATGCAGGTAGTTCCATATATCATTAAAAATCAAGAAGTGCATTTTTGGAACATCGTTTTGGATACTACTGGGACATATAGTATGCAATCAAGGGTTACTAGTATATCCTCCAAAGATTGCAGTAATCGATAACCTGCCACCACCAAAACTAGGTTGTCAACTAAGAGTGACATTGGGACACGCAAGATACTGCAGAAAATTTATAAAAGGGTACACGTAGATCACTGCGCCAATGAAGAAATTGTTAAGGAAAGACACAAATTTCCAGTGGAATGAGGATTGTCAACATAGTTTCAATACGTTGAAGGAAAAGATGGTAACAACCACAATACTAGTATTTACATACTGGGAGAAGACATTCCACGTACATGTAGATGCATCAACCATAGCACTTGGAGCTATTCTGGCGCAGCCATGAGCAGGAGAATTGGATCATCCGATAACATTTGATAGCAGGAAACTGTCAGAATCAGAACAAAACTATAACACTACAGAGAGGGAAGGCCTAACTATGGTCTACGCGTTGCAAAAGTTCTGACATTACTTACCGAGAAAACATTTTAAGATGTTCACAGATCATTCAACCCTTAAATACCTATTCAACAAGCCAGTGTTGGGAGGGAGAATCTACCGATGGTTACTCCTACTTCAAGAATTTGATTTTGAAGTAATAGTCAAGCTAGGGAAGCTGAACGCAGGACCTGACCATTTATCAAGGGTCACAAAGAGGGAGGGACCTACAAGTTTAGAGGAAAAATTTCCGGACGCACAATTATTTTTAGTTCAGATCGTCGATGACTATGTTGCAGACATCATCCAGTCCTTGAGTACAGGGACTGCACCATAGGAATATAACATCTTGTCGAAGAAGAACCTGGTAGGTCAGGCTGCAGACTGTCAATTGATTATAGGACACTTATACAAAATGGGCACAAAAAACATCCTGAGAAGATATATGCTTGTTACAGTAAAATCCCCCTACGGACAGGTGAATTGCCTCTTATATCCTAGACCTCTAATACCAATATAGAAAGGTGATAACTTTGATCACTGACATCCCTTTAAACCTAGTTAAGTTAATCTATAGAGAAAAGGAAGAAGATATGAACCTTTTTACGATTTTTGTCCTCGCCCAGTCCAAGTTCAGCTTTGATCTTCAAGCTCTTCAACAAGTCCTACAATCCAATCAAAGACAAAACATACTTCCTATTCAACCAAGATTAGTTTGAAACTAGATCTATCTAGTAAAGATAAGTTCATGTAGATATACACAATATTGAAGGAAACAAGC
>SNQJ01S0163759.1:0-20935 GCA_010110895.2 Picea sitchensis | reverse complement strand
GGAGTCAGATTGGATCAGTACATGCACCGATTTGCTGGAGGTTTTGGGAACGGGGGCCAGGATATCCATATGATATCCTGGAGCTAGGTAGTTGTCCTAGTTGGCAGGGAGGATAGTAGGTTTGGGCAGTGTTGGTCAGTGCATCAGCCGACATGAAGGAAACAACAAGGCAACAAGGCGAATTAGCATCAGACCCAGGTAATTTAAATTGTGTATTTGTTTTATTTTGCTATAAAATTTTATTATTTGTTGATAAATTTATATACGAATGTGCTCAATTAAAGGAATATTTGAATTTTACTGTTTTGGCTCAATTAAAAGAAATTAGTGAATTTTCTGAAATCAATACTGTTACAATTTATGTAATTATTTGACGTTAAATCTATTCGGCCCCTACACAAGGTAGGAATTCAAAAGGACTACACCACAAAGAAGATCATGATCATCCAAGGTAGGAATTCAAAAGTACTACACCACAAAGAAGATCATTCACTCCCAGGTATGTAAATTTCTTTTATGGTCATTGTTTTGTTGTACTAACTTTGGACATAAAGTTGCATATTGCAGTGCTTATGGAAGAAATGATTATGTGGCCCCACATAACATTGAATGTTACAAATTCCATAACTATGGACACATAACTCGTGATTGTAGAAGAATAATAGATACTTCCATGAAATATAACACTAATATCAAATATAAAAAAGTATGGAAAATAAAACAAGAAGAACAAGTGAATAAATACCAGGTCCCAGAGATTGCAGGATTAGCAATAGTACGAGATAAAGACAATTTTTTTTTTTCTTCAGATATAGGAAGTTTTGGAGAAGAAATGAAAACCTAGAAGAACAAGTGAATAATGAACATGTCCCCAGAGATCGTAGGATTTGTAGTAGTGCAAGAAATAAAAGAAGAGCAGGTGAATAAGGAACAGGTTCAAGAGATTGTACTTTTAGGAATTGCAGTCCGAGATAAATCCACAAGAAGAAAGGACGATCCCAAAGTTTAGAGAGATGTTGATTCTACAGATGAAGAGGATTATTACTCTGCATTAGAGCGGGTATTTTTCTGATCCATCTGGCTTGGAGACTCCCAATAAATATGTATGTTGAACATGGGGAGTCCATGCAGTAGACACTATATATAAGAGAACCATCTTTCAAGAAGTATGAAGTGTTTACAGATACAGATTCAGAGCATTTAGATAGCAGAAGTACATAGTAACAGATTGATTGGTTGAGAAGTAATGTTCCCACACATGCATCAATTTATAGGAAGAAGATTATGATTATATTGCACGTATGTATTCAGGTAGGGATATCTTCAGTACAGGTTGTTCCATACATGAAAACTTTCTATAAGAAAACATATTAGATCAGTGGACATATTTGATTCAATCTGGTGAATAGGAACATGTGATGGTTAGTTGTAGCATATTCAAGAGAATTCTTCAGAATAGTACAATGGAATATGGGTCAGCATTGTGAACAATTGAGTACCTGAGTTATGGATAGTTTATGTCACATGGACAAAGATGGATTCATGATATGCTTATCACATACATAAAGCATGGGTCAGAGAAGATGCATAGCAATGTATTTTCAATTGGAATTAATGGAATCATTTGAAATAAGTTGGTCACAGAAAGGAAAGTAATTAAAGACACAACATAATAGGGAAAGATAAACTGCCAGCATAAGCAATATCATCAGAAGGACATTGTTGAACAATATGGTCAAGTAAACATGACAAGTAAATGAAGAAATCAAAATTTGAATGCTTTTTATATATGTCAGTGAAATTCAAGAGGAAGCACCAATGGACAATAAAAAACACTGGAAGAGAGGAAAGGAAACATATATAGGTAGCCATACTTTGATCTACATCTTACAGAAAATTCAAGGGAAGAAAAATAATTAGAGAAAGAGATCCAGATAGGAATATCAATAGAATGTAGTCAGGGGGAGACATATCAACATGGGGAGTTATCTTTTTTCAAAGAAGGATAGAAAGAACAAAGGCATGGTAATGAAGAGAAATAAAATATGCATGATGACATGGGGAGTGTTGGCAACAGGCTGAATTGGAAAGAAGGGTGATCATGGGGAAAGAAAGTGTGCAGAAACGAAAGTAACAACTGGAAGGATACACAACATGCACGGATGCAAGAAATCATGCACAAGGAGAGAGACAGTTGGAAGGAGGAGAAGCACGTGCACATGAGAGGAAGACCTAACATCAGTAGGGATATGGTTTTGGTAATTTATTGTAATGGATAAAGATCCAAAGATGTATACATACCAATACTGAGGTATTATAGAGGGTTTCGATACGTAGGTATCATAGGTTGGATTTTTGCATTGATCAGATTGTTGTTACATCATAGATATGTACAAGTCGATGCGAATTGTAATGTTGTTATGTATTGTTTTGTAAGCTGTTGATATAGAGGAGAGGAGAGAAGGAAGATATGAGGATTATATTGAAGGCTGAGAATCCTAGTGCGATCTAGTTCGCCTCATATAGATCTTGCCCATCTGAGGAGAATTGTAAGCGCGCAACACTGGATACGCAAAACTACCATAATAAAAGAGCCAAGAGCCAAATCTTTGTGGACGTAGCCCAGGAGGGGGTGAACCACGGTAACGTCTATGTAATGTGATGGATGCATGCATATCTTTAGCATCTTTTTAGCAGTTATTTGTTATTCTTAATGAATGAATGAGTTATTCCATTTCTTGTTTAAATGCTGTTGCGATATTAAGGGAATAAGTCGTGAATAATTGTAGGTTGCAATCATAATCTATAATAATTGGTTCATAATAAAGATCCCATATCTCACACTCAATCCTAGGCTGTAAACGCATGAGTCTTACAACCACCCATTAAATCTATCTTGGGTGAGACTGCACGACCCATTCTATGTGTTGCGTTGCCTTTTAGTTCACTAGGAGGGCCAGTAGTTTTAGAGGCTTTGTTGGAAACCCAAAATACATGAACCCTGGGTCAATAAATCAGGCGGTAGATAAGGAAGACTAGAAAATCCAACAGGGAGAAACACCAAGAAGAGATACCCTTTTCCATTGATATCAAAGGGGGAGAGTGAGAAACATTGATGAGGATAAATGGTCACAGGGGGAGCATGGGCATTGGAGCATAAATGTTTCAATCAATGTTGGTGTTTCCATCAATGCCAAAGGGGGATATTGTTGAATAGTTTGTTATCATTGAATTCAACCCTTTGATATTGATGCCAACCATTGGAGAGGTCTAGAGATGTGGAAAATATTGTTGGACAATTTATTTTCATTTGTATGATTGATATTGATGGTGAGTTAGTTGGGTGCATTTGAAGAAGCCTACATGAAGCCACATAGGTGTGATTATGGAACCCAAATTTTGTTGAGGAATATGGACATGAAGGACAATGAAAATGCATGTAAGGAAATCATACATGGATAATACTCATCATGTCATTTACGGTGAGATGTGGAATGCCACGTGGTTTCTCATGGTTAAGGAGATATGGCCATGTAAAGTTGTAAGCCCTGAAGAGTGACCAAGAAGCCCCTAGTTGGTTACAAGTCTTAGTTAAAGGGTAAAGTGGTTGCAACAAGAAATCCCTAAAGTAAGGAGAGAGGTCACTATGAAAAAAAGTATATAAAAACTTCAAGGAGTCTCTCATAAGTATACTCACACACTTACAATTGAATGTCTATCTTTTGAATGTTATGGTATAGTATTGTGATATTTTGGATAGTTTGTGATGACATTTTTCTTAGGTAGAAAAGGAAGGTTGAAGGTGAAAGTCTCAGAGTTGGAGAAAACATGAGTAACCCTAGTTTCTGAAGTTATCCGTGGATCACAATAGACAAAGTAGTGGACATCCGAAGGTCACAATGGACAAAGTAGCGAACATCGACGGGTCACAATGGAGAAAGTAGGGGATATCCTGTCGGTCATAGTGGATAAAGTAGCAGACATCCGCAAGTCACAGTGGAGAAAGTATTGGACATCTATGGGTCACAGTGGAACAAGTAGAGGATGATTTTGAAAAGGATTGAATAAGGTGCCATCTTGTTGATTTTGAAGTTGAGGAAGGTTTGTTGTTCTGAAATGATATGCACCAGGTCCTCTTCATGAGTAAAGGTATGCTTTACATGTGTTTGTTTAAGGCTTGTTTCATGGATGGCATGACACATGCTTAAGGAATGTCTTGGAACCCTTGTGGTACATGGTACATGGTACATGGTTGCATATGGTTGAGGTGATATTGATACATGCTTGTTGGATGCATCCCTAGCTAGGAAGAAAGAATATTTTTGGAGGAAAAGCATGGAAGGAGGAAAAGTCAGCTGGAAGGAAAAGCAACACGTGTAAGAGAAGCAGGAGAAACACACATGCAAGGAAGACCTAAAAACAACAGGGTTAGGGTTTTTGTAATGAATTTTAATGGCTGGTGAGCCGATGATATAAATAAGTAGTACTGAGAGGACAAAGAGAACGAAGGCTGATGGAGAGGACACACACAGAGAGACATAAAGATGAAGAGTTGTAAGAACTGTATGAGTCATTAAGCTGGTGAGATCCTGAGGGTTATATCATAGAATGAGGATCATAGTGCGATCTAGTCATCCTCGCAGGGATTGAGGAGCCTGTGGGAAAGAGGGATAACTAAGAGTGTAACCACGCGCGGCGTGAAATATTTATAAACTATAATAAAATATCGAGAGCCAGATCTTTGTGGACGTAGCCTAGGAGGGGCTGAACCATGACAACACTGTGTTATGTGAATGAATGAATGCATCTTTATGTTTGATTAATTGATGAAGGTTGGATGGATGAAGTACTAAGTAGATCAGTTATTCCACATGCATGCATAGAATGAATGTTATAACTAGATGTTATATTGAATGAATAAAGTTTATGACACATAACCACAAATATCACTCAGTCTTAGGTTGTAAACACCTGAGTATTGCAGCCACCCATAGAGATATCTCGAGTGAGACTGCGCATTACAATCTATGTACTGCATTTCCTTCCGGGTTACCAGAGGGGCCAATAGTTTTAAATGGATTTTGTTGGGAAGACTATTAAATCTGAACCAGGGTCAATATGTGATGATAAATTAGAAGCATAATACACCATAAAGAATCCTCTAGACCAATAGAAGAGTAGATTCGAAACCAAAAAATAGTTCCGTTGCCGCTTGTATGGAAGAAAATGGGACTGAGTATGTGAGATTAGGGGAATACATGTCAAAAGGATGTCGAATCAGACAATGAATTGTTGAAGAAATTAGAATCTGAAAGGGGATGTTGAGACTATGGAATCCAACGAAGGTTGAGATAGAGATCTAGTTGAATACAAAGGAGTTAGAGTTTGTTCAGAAAGATAACAAAAATCCAAAGTTCACATTGCACAAATATATGGACAAGTACATATTCAGTGACTTGCATGAAGTATTTTTCTGTGATTTCCCACACATATTGTAGGAGTGGATAAAAATATTGAAATACAACCATCCTACAAATCAGATCAGATAGCTAGAGTGGAAGCCTAAAGAGATCATGCAGTTACAACAAGTTGATAATAATTTTGCGCGCGCAATAGATTTCTAGTTAGACAACATTGTTGCCGAATTTATCACATAATTTGTAGTAGATACAATGAAGTCGTACAATGAAACTGAGCAAGATTTCTTGAAGGGACCTTGAGGAAGGTACATCATATTGTTATATACTTCTATTAATATATTACTATATAACAAAGGTGTAATGACAATGGAGTCAGGCAACTAAACTTCCCTGCGTGCATGGGGGAAGGGGGGAAGCACTGACATGAGAAGGAGAAATGGAAGGAGAAGGGGATAAAGGAAAGAAGGAGGAGGCATTGTACCCAATTATTATGGATGAAGACGAGATCAAGTGGATCACAGTGACAACTGGAAAGACACACAATGGAGTAGCCTACCAATATAAGGTGAACGCCAAGAAGAGAGTCGTAGCCGGGAGGGAAGGCTTAGCAAGTGATGAAGAGGAGGTAGAGGATCTCTGGGATGTGGAGAATATTGAGGAAATCTTTTGCATGACATATGAGAGGAAGACAAGAGGTCCAAGAGTGGAAATAGAAGGCATCACTCCTATCCATATCAGTGTCAGTGTGTAACCCACAAACCCATGTGCGACTAACACACCAAGAATAACACCACCATTTAGACAATTGAATTTTGGGAGAAGGAAGACAACATGAAGTACATATACATAAGGAACAACAACTGGGGGAGCTAGTTCAAGAATAATTAGTCAAGTATCTACACCACGTAGAGGTATTAGTTCAACATTCAGGATGGCAGAACATGATCCCATCATCCGGTTACTAGAATTCAAAGGAGAAGCGTCGGAGGACCCGAAGAAGCACCTGTTTATCTGTGAAAATATCTAGGAAGTGAAATAGATCACAGACGAGGACACTAAACTTGCATAGTTATCTATTATGCTAAGAGATCGCACACTAGATTGGTGTATGAGTTTAACTACAAACAGTCCACCGGGGACAACCAGGACGATTGGAGATATCAAGAAGTTGTTGATAAATGAGTTCCAGAAGCCTAGTTCATAGGATCAATACATGAATGAGATGATCAAGATTAGATAGAAACCAGGAGAATCTGAATGGGATATTAACCAGAGATTCAAACAACTGAAGGGAAAGATAAAATATGTCATGACATATATGCATCATAGGCATCTGTTCGTCAATTCACTACTACCACACTTGAAATACCCGTTGCGACAAAAAAAGTTTTAGACGTAGGCACATGCTCTATAGGAAGCCTTACAACTGGAAGAGAACCAATATCAAAAGACAGATCCATCCATTGAGGATATGAAGGAGGATATGAATAACTTAACATTCCAGCTAAACCAGAACAAAGGTAAGGATAAAAGAGAAGCCGTTTGGTGTACCACATGTAGGACAAAAGGACACCATAAGAACAAATGTCCAACATTCACGTAGTACATGGCAACATGAATGCCAAACCTATTTCCAATAGGAGGATTATGGTGTGAGGTCTGTAAGAAACAAGGTCATGATCCATACCACTGCCCAATGATGCAAAAGTACCAGACCGTACCGAAGAGTTCGTATTGCAACTTTTGTAAGTCAGTAGGCCACGGTGATAAAGATTGTAGAACCATGGACATTATGAGGGAAAGAACATCAAATGAATACATGGTGTAGGTAGAAATGATGACCAAGAAAGATGCAACTTAGTTTAACCAAGTACAATCCCCGTACAACACTGTGCAACAAAAATATAACACTGCGCAACCACAATATAATACCATTCAACCACATTATAATACCATGAAATATAACCAGGTGCCTCGGTATAATGCATCACAAGGGGATCGATCTGGCTACATAGGTGGAGGAAGAGAAAGAGGAGGCTTTGGAAGAGGTAGAGGACCAGTGGTATGCCACTATTGTCAACAACTAGGACACTATGCAAGAGAATGTCCACTTCCACCAGTGACTTGTATGTATTTTTGCGCATCAGATCATGACACGGAAGAATGTATGACACTATTAGGAAAGATCCAGGAGAAGAGGAATCCAAACAATCAGAATGTTCAGTGGATTTCAACAGAAGCGAGGGATGAAGGAAGAAAAATCAACATAGTTACATGGGGAGGAGCTAAAACAGGGAACGACGCAGTAAGACAAGAGCTAGTACAACACCAATGGGTGAAAAAGAATGACGAACCAAAGAAGCAGTTTGATGGTCATAATGAGAAGGAGATATTCAAGCAAGCCAGATAAGAATTCCTGAAGCATGGCATTGCATCGACATCAACTGCGCAAAATAATAAGAAAGTAACAGAGTACGAGACACCTCCATCGTTGGATCACACCAAATAAACACAGCCTTTGGGACAAGTAAGTACAATTAAAGGATTTTTGCAGTCATGTGTGAAACTACTAAATGATCCATTATCTGTTAAAATATTACAAAATATGCTAGAAAGATGTAGCATAGAAGCATAAGAAAAGTTATAATAGAAAACAATCAATCACCTACATACAAGGAGGGGAAGAAGTAGGGAATTCATGATGAATGCCAACATTGGAGATTTTAACATGGGAGACATTATACTAGATTTAGGATCCAAAGTCAATGTATTACCCAAGAAGACATGACAATGTATGGGAGAGCCTAGATTAGGATATTCACTTGTTCAGCTGAAACTAGAAACTCAACACAAATTTCTACCAATTGAAAGACTAAAAGGAGTGATAGTAGACCTGGATGGAGTACGGAAGAAATCCGACTTTGAATTAATTGAGATAGTGGATGGAACAAAACCTTACTTGACATTGCTTGGCTTAGACAAGGCATTTGAAATCCAGGCCATAATCAACTTGAAGACATGGAAGATGACCTTCGATTCAGGAGAATACAAAGTCATTGCGCCATTGGACCCATCATAAGGGGAAAGGTTTGTAGAACCTACTTGCTTGGACCTGGAGGAAATCAACTAGTTGTATAGAAAAACTGAGCGAGATGGAGATTACGTGAACCCAACTGCATATGGGGTACTCAGTTGGAGAAGTATCACCTCATGTGCATCAGACTTAGATACATGCTTATACAATTTCCAACAAAGGTTACATGAATTCTCCACAAGAATATGCACAAGAATAGACTGCATAGTAAGATGGGTAGGTACAGAGATAAGAGAACCTACCATCTTCCATGGGGTGAATGAATTAGAAGTATTCTTAACATGATACGAAGAGGAAGTGTTAGGAAATTAGAGGCTATTAGCTTTGGATATATCACTCAAGGAAACACCTGCAATATGGTGGGGTGTGCACAAAGAAACAATCAAGGAATGGTACCAATGTAAGCAATTACTATGCATTAGGTTTGGCGCAGAAAAAGGAACCAACCAACTGCATAAATATGATGGACATGGGGAACCAAAAAAACACTTGGAGAAGTGCAGAGCACTATGGAAAATGACACCACCAGAGGAATGGCCCCATCATTTTGTTCACACATTAGAAGGAATTCCAACAAATTGGTATACAGACCAGGAACTGCACAGACGAACTACGAGTTGGACATTATTACAATAGAACTTTAAAGTCACTTTCTCATTTGAGCATGAGAACCCCAACATAGACACAACACTTAAACAAATCAGAAGGATGATATTCATTAAAGAATAAGAAGTTGAACTCATGACAAAATAACAACAAAAAAACATACAGACAGTAAAATAACTATTGTCATGCTACTGCATGCAGGAAGAAGCACTGGATGGAGATGATCCACATGATATTTAGATTGAGGAAGGTGAAGGTGAAAGAGAAGTGGAGGGTCCACCATTGGAATCAAAAGTAATTGCTGCACCGATCAAGGTGAATAAAGTCAACATTGGGATAATAGAGAACCCCAAAATGGATAGCATTGGATATTATTGGGATGAGCAAATAATGGAAATTATAACAGAGTTACCGCGTGAGTACAACGACCTACTCCCAAAAACATTCACAGAAATGAAAGGCATAGCAAGAGAGCTAGGAGAAATTAAGATACCACTTAGAGCTGAGGCAAGGATGATCAGACAACGACCATACATAATAAACCCCATATACAAGTAGACATTCAAAGCCAAGATCAATAGGATGTTGGAGGCTGGAATCATAGAACCTGTAGCGGAATCAGGATGGGTAAGCCTGATGGTAGTTCAGGAGAAGAAACAAGGGGGGATAAGAATATGTGTCAACTTGAGGAAGTTGAATGATGCGTGCCTACATGACCGGCTCCCTACTCCTTATAAAAATTACTGTAAATCTATATTTCTATTTGAATCAAGATAGGGGACTTCTTTCTTTCTGGTTGCAATATTTAACAACAAAATTCAAACATCACATAGTATACCTATAAATTCTATAACTTGATTTACTTGAATTTAGTACAAAAATAATAATTGCAAAATTACCTTTTGAAGAAGAAGGTTGTCCCGCTAAAACTTCTTTCCTGAAAGTGACTAAAACTACCTGCCTGAAACTGTTTCCTCCTAGCCAGCTAGGAATAGAGCCTCTTCGGATCCCTAGATCCAGGAAATTAGATTCCCTAGCCCCTGAGCCCAAAATCTCAACAACACCAATTCCCTAGTAAAGATCCCCAAAGAAATTTTGGCTCCTAGTCTCCTCCCCCCCTTCCAAGTCCCCTCCCCTCCGTCTTATCCTCCTCTTTCGAATCCCCCTTCGTCATTCAATTCCGAACTGAATTACCCCCCCCCATTAATTCCCTTACCTACCATTAAATAATAAAATAAAAAAAATGATTCAAATATATTTATTTTAATAATTAATTTAATTTAACTTAACAAATTATGATCATAAAAAAAAATCAAATTGGGCTATTACATACACTCACCCTTCAAGAAAATTCATCCCGAAGTTAGAGTAATTTATAATAAAAGGGTAATGATACATGATTCATACACCCATATCAGATAAACAACATCATCAATTTAAAACACTTATACATACTAGTGTACATGTGCAAGGCATGCATGTGTAGCTAGCACATACATGACTCACACGTGTACTAATGAAAATAATTATCACACCTAAAGCAATTCTTGTATGCATCCAATCCAATCAACAATCCCATTTATTTCATAAAGAATAGTAAACCATTTAAAATATTCGCAAAATCCCTCAATTATAATAATTTAGAAAAAACAACATTCACTTACATAATTGCAGTTCAGTTAAGAAAATATAAATGCACACACACACACACACACACACATATTTGAACAAGAGGAAATCAAGAAATTCTACTATAAGGTGGAAACTCCACTATCTTGGATTTTCAACTATATTGACCTAACTCTATATAGAAAACGTAAGAGGAAGTGTCATATATCTTAACCAAGCTTCCCCAACAGGGAACTAGGAGTCATCATCACACATATATGCGAGTGTGAGCTAACACCATGCTCCCATGACTCCAGGTTTCATAGGATACATGGTGGGAAATTCCTTCACGTCTCCTAATAGAACTAGGGTCAAGACCCTACCATGGACCATACAGTGGAACCGTGTTGCTGGGAGTTTGGGCTCGGGGGCTAGGGAATCTAATTTCCTGGAGCTAGGGAGCTAGAGAGGCTCTGTTCCTAGTTGGATAGGAGGAAACAATTTTAGGCAGGCAATTTTAGGCAGTTTCATGTAAGCAATTTCAGCAGGACAACCTTCTTCTTCAAGAGGTAATTCTACAATTATTATTTTTGTACTAAATTCAAGTAAATCAAGTTATAGAATTTATAGGTATACTATGTGATGTTTAAATTTTGTTGTTAAATTTTGCAACCAGAAAGAAAGAAGTCCCCTATCATTTATTTATTTTAATAATTATTTTAATTTAACTTAACAAATTATGATCATTAAAAATAAATCAAATTGGGCTATTACATACACTTACCCTTCAATAAATTTCGTCCTGAAGTTAGAGTAATTTAAAAGAAAAGGGGAATGATACAAGATTCTTACATCCATATCAGATAAATAACATCATCAATTTAAAACACTTATACATACTAGTGTACATGTGCAAGGCATGCATGTGTATCTAGCACATACAAGACTCACACATGTACTAATAATGACCACACCTAAATAAATTCTTGTATGCGTCCAATCCAATAAAAAATGCCATTCATTTAATAAAGAATAGTAAACCATTTAAAATATTCGCAATATCCCTCAAATATAATAATTTATCACAAACAACATTCACTTACATAATTGTAGTTCAGTTAAGCAAATATAAATACACACACACACACACACACACACACACACACACACACACACACACACACACATATATATTTGAACAAGAGGAAATCATGAAATTCTACTATAAGGTGGAAACTCCACATACTCTCAACTACTTCTAGTCATCCTTCCTCCCTAACCTACTTCCATCTTCCTTCCCTATCCTTCCTTTGCTGGACTATCTTGGAGCGTCAACTATATTAACCTAACTCCAGACAGAACTTGTAAACATAAGTGTCAACTCTCTTGACCAAGCTTCCCTAGCAGGGAAATGAAAGTCATCATCACATGTCTAGGGGAGCATGATCTAACACCATCCTCCCATGACTCTAGGTTTCAGAGGATACACGGTGGGAAATTCCTCCACCCCTCCTAATAGAAATAGAGTCAACACCCTACCATGGACCATACAATGGCATTGTGTTGCTGGTATTTTGTGTTCGGGGGCTAGGGAATATAATTTCCTGGAGCTAGGGAGCCAGAGAGGCTATGTTCTTAGTTGGCAGGGAGAAATACTTTCAGGAACTTTCAGGCAAGAAGTTTCAGCAGGACAACCTTCTTCAAGAGGTAATTCTGCAATTATTATTTTTGTACTAAATTCAAGTAAATCAAGTTATATAATTTATAGGTATACTATTTGATGTTTAAATTTTGTTGTTAAATATTGCAACCAAAAATAAAGAAGTCCCGTATCTTGATTAAAACAAAAATATAGATTTACAATAATTTTTATAAGCCTTTCTGGCTGTTACAATGAACTAAAGAAAGAAAGAGAAGAAAACAAGTCACTTAAGAAATAATTTATGAAGCGAAATAAAAGTGTTCAAGGTTTCAAAGAAGCTCAACAGGTCATCAATAATTTAATAACTCAACTATAATAGGCCAGAAGAATTGAAGAAACTCTAGAATATAAAAAACACTGTTTAGAATCTAATAAAGCAACACAAAAGGAAGAAGCAGAAAAGAGGTAAAATATACTGACAGATCATCTCAAGGAAAGAATCGATGACTTAAACCATCTTGAGGAATATTTTTGTGAAGAAGAGAGAAGACTCGAAGAGGAAATAATTACATTGAAAATCCAACTTGAAGAAGAAAAGAGAACAAAAGAAGTCATGAAGTATCAAATAATGAATAAAGAAGAAGAGGTTGAGAATCTTGAAGAATAATTTGTCACACTAAGAGTCAAAGTCTTCAAGCTCAATAAGAATGTTGAAGAGACAAAAACATCCACATCAGTAGTAGAGAATGAAGAAAAGCATTCTAGGTCGCTAGAAAAGAAGAATGAAGAAAAGAGAAAAAGTTATGCAGAAGTACTCAAAGGAATGAATCATGGTCAACCAAAATCTAAGAAAATTGATAAAGATACATCTTCAAGAAGACCCTCTACAATCAATCCACAAATAAGTTTCAATCATGATCAGACAAGGCAAGAGTTCAATAGGACTACACCATTCACTCCCAGGTATGTAAATTTATTTTAAGGTAATTGTTTTTATTGTACTAAATTTGGACATAAGGTTGTAGATTACAGAGCTTATGAAAGAAATTTTCAAGAAATAAATGCTTATGTGGATCCACAGAATATTGAATACTAGAAATTCCACAACTATGGTAATATAGCTTGAAATCGTAGAAGCGTAACAGTTCCATCCATGAAGAAAGACACCGATATTAGATACACCAAGATTTGGAAAATAAAAGAACAAGAAGAAAAACAAGTGAATGAAGAACATGTCCCATAAATCGCAAGACATACGGTAGTTCGAGAAAAGAAAGTGAAATAAGAACAAAATGTAGAAATTACAAGACTTTCCATAGTTCAAGAATGACAAGGAAAGCAAGCAAAAGAATAACAAGTTTCAAGAACCATATTGTCATAATCTACATCAGAACAAGATCATAATAAAGAGCAGGTAAAGAAAGATAAGGTTCTAGAGATCGTAGGATTTGCAGTAGTACAAGAAAGAAAATGAGATCAAATGAATACAAAAAATGTTCAAGAGATTGTAATTTTAGGAATTGTAGTGCAAGATGAATCCACAGATAGAAATAAATAAGTCAAAGTTCAGAGATATGTTGAGTATATCAACGAGGATGATGACTACATCGGAAATATATTTTTCTGATCCAATCGACTTGGAGACTCCCAGGTAATATGAATATTAGATAGGGGGAGTCTGTGTAGTAGATGAGACAATTTAGAGAACCATTGTTGGCACAGGAGCAGACCCAGGGTTCATCTTCAAGAGCGCACCAACAAGCCCTAGATATTGGCCCTTTCGGCAACACCTGCGAGGCAGATGCAGTCTCACTCGAAGAAGATATGTGGGGGTTGGAGGACAAAGATGTCTACAACTAGAAGGAATGTAAAGGGGGTTCAAAGTGATCGACACACAATGATCTAGTATTATTTATCTTCCTAGGATCTACTACGCAATGTATATCTATCATATCTAACACAGTAATGCAATAGCAGTAAAGCAACAATAAAGAACATAACACTAATCACACACACAACACAAGATATACATGGTTCACCCTTTCTCTAGGGCTACTTGCACAAAACTATTCTTTATGATATATTAATATGAAAGCATACAGTTCTAATCTACGCTCTTAGCCAGTAGATCTTCTCTCTTCTTCTCTCTATCCCTTCCCTCCCTGCGCACCCAGCTGCAGGGTTGATCTTCGCACCCAACTGAAGATCTTACAATACTAGAAGGCTCTCGTATTCATCTCTTCTCTCTCTCACAATAATAATCACTCATGTCAAAACAATACAACTAGATCCAACGAACTCAAACAAACCCTCTTCCCTCATATAGGTTATTATTTATACATTACAATCACTCACCAACATCCTGAGGCCAGAACCTAGGTGTCAAAACCCTAGATACCAAAACCTTAGGTCATCTTGACCCGCGTTTTCATGGCTTCTCCAACCTGTCTTTCCTTCCTTCTCGCATGGTGCTGCAAAGCATCTAATGGTGGATTTTTCCTCTTTCTGAGTTG
This sequence comes from Picea sitchensis, assembly GCA_010110895.2. Classification (NCBI taxonomy): domain Eukaryota; kingdom Viridiplantae; phylum Streptophyta; class Pinopsida; order Pinales; family Pinaceae; genus Picea; species Picea sitchensis. The sequence continues at coordinate 6,052 of SNQJ01S0163759.1, read as the reverse complement.
GCCATGATCCTTATTCCTTGCTGATATTCCATCCTCGATCTCCTCATCCAATGGCTTTCTTTTTCGGACTTCGCTCCGTCTTTTCTTCTCTTTTTCTCACTTCGACCCAATAATAGTCACTATGTCTTCCACAAAGTTCACATTTTTCCTTTTCTTCCTTGTTCTTTGCTTTCTTCCCTAACCAAGGGCCAACAGGCCCCCAACACTCACCTGTGACTTGACCCGAGGCACTTAATATCTAACTCTTCTATTTTACTTCGACTTCAGACTACACAGTGCAGCCTTTGCTTTCTTCTCTCTGCCTCCCCTCCTTCCTTGTGAAGACTGTCTTTTCTATGTCCGGTACCCAGTTTCAACTGCACCTGGTACCTAGACCCTTTTCCTTATGATTTTACTTAGATATGTGAGGTAGTTGGTTGTCATAGTACAATTTCAACCAGCTCCCATTCACTAATCCTTCCTTCCATTCTCCCTTCAAAGTCTTCAACTACGCAACTCCTCCTTCTGTAACATAAGCGATCTCATATGGCCTAAGCCAATGCGTTTTGAACTTCCCAGGATGCTTGATGAACTTACTGTCATATACCAATACTAAATCACCTTGCTTGAATACCTTCTTCTTGATGTGCCTATCATGGTAGGCCTTCTCTCTTTCCTTCTGTACTTGCTGATAGAATCCTGCAATAAATCTATCTTCTTCGAGTTCGATCAACTGTGCGAGCCTCTATTGAACAACACCAGTGTCATCCATATCTGTAAAGGCAACAATTATTAATCTTGGCACCAGTTATTCCATTGGAACAATAACTTTGAGACCATAAACCAACTTGAAGGGGGTTTGCATTGTTAACTTCTTGCAAGTGGTTCTATAGGCCCATAGTACTGCTGGTACTCTTAAATCCCAGTCATCCCTATTCACACTATAGATATTCATCAACAATGTCTCCAAGATCTTGTTGAATGCTTCCACTGTACCATTTTCTTGTGGATGGTAGGGTGTGCTCTTCTGATGGTGGACTGCAAATTCCTCAGTCAGGGCTTCAACTGTTTTATTTATGAAATGTGTGCCTTAATCACTCAGAAGTATCTTTGGGAATCCAAACCTAGTTATGATGTCATCAAATATGAAGCATGCAACTATAGTTGCACTCCAGTCCTTGACTTATCTTGCTTTGGCCCATCTGGTCAAGTACTCTATTGCTGTAATTATGTATCTTTCTCATGTACGCTTTCCTGGCGGGTTTATAGGTCCCATGAAATCAATGGCCCATTTCTCAAATTATTGTAGGGTCAACTATGGTGCTAGGAGAATTTCATCCCTTCTGGAAGCTTTCCAAACTCTTTGGCATGCATCGGAGGCTTTGTAATAGTCTTTAGCATCTCTGTGTAAGGTAGGCCACCAAAGTCCAACTCTAAGAACCTTCTGCGCAGTTGCCTTCCCTTCGTAATGTCCTACTGCGATGCCTTCATGAGATTCCATGAGGATCATCAGTCGTTCTTCCTCCATAACACATATTCTCAATATCGCATTAGGTCCCATCTCGTATAGCTGTCAAGCTATAAGTGAAAAGTCTGCAACGCGTACTACTAGCTATTTCTTCTGAGGAATTGTATACTCACTACGTGCCATTCCTATTGACAGGAACTAGACTATTTCTGTGAAGTGGTCATCAATATTTCTAATGGCCAGTAACTATGCATCCAACAATGTATCCTCCAAACTAGTTGTCTCTTATCCATGTTCCAACCTCAACAATTGGCCAAGACCTTTGTTCATTCTTCCTAGTTTTACTATGATCTCAAAGTTGTATTCCTGAAAGAGAAGAATCCATCTGCATATTCTCCCCCCCAACACTAGCTTTTTGACTAGGTGTTTCAGCGTGGAGTGATCAGTAAACATTTTAAAGTGTCCTCCCGACAAGTAGTGGCGAAATTTCTGCAACGCGTACACCATGGCTAACCCTTCTCTCTCGGTAGTGGTGTAATTGATCTCAGTAGTCGATAGCTTTCTGCTGACAAAGGATAATGGATGGTCAATATCTCCTTCCCCAGGTTGTGCTAACACTGCTCCTAAAGAAATAGAAGACACATCGACATGCACATGAAACTCCTTGCTCCCATATGGAAAGACTAGAATAGGTGCAATAACCATTTTTTGTTTTAGTGTATCGAAGCTCTGCTGGCATTCTTCTGTCCAATTGAAATGACAATCTTTCTTCAAAAGCTTCTCCATGGGTTCTGTAATCTGGGCATATCCTTTAATGAACTTCCTGTAATATCTTGTGTGTCCCAACGCAGTGCGTAGCTGTTTGACTGAAGTAGGAGGGGGTAGATCAACTATGATGGCAATTTTAGATGGATCTACCAACAATCTCTGCTTGCATACAATATGACCTTAGAGCACTCCAAATGGTGAGAAGAATATGCACTTCTTCAGATTCAAGGCAATTTTACACTGCCTACATTTATCCAACATTAGCCTTAGACATTCAATATGTTTTTTCAATAAGCTGAAAACAGTCCAATCATCAAAGTATGCTTCTAGAAATTTATGCAAAAACTCCTTGAATGCTTCGACCACCACCCTGGAAAATATGGCTGGGGAATTCTTCAATCCAAATGGCATCACAATATACTGATAGGATCCCCATTTTGTTGCAAATGTGGTCTCATGGCGATCTTCCTTGGCAATCCAGATCTGATGGTATCCTGCAAATCCACCTGTAAAATAATATACTTCCTAGCCTCCCACATTATCTAACACTTTGTTAGTGAATGGCGTAGGGAAGGGATCATGTAAACATACATCATTTAGCTTCCCTAGATCTACATAGATCCTAATCTCTCTTGTCTTCTTGTCTTGCACCACCATAGGGATAATCCACTCTGATTCCTCCACAAGTTCTAAAATCCCAGCTTCCAACATTCGGTCATGCTCAATCTTCACTTTCTCCTTATACTTAGGGTTCAATCTGTAGGGTGTCTGTTTGAATGGTATTGCATCTAGTTTCAAAGGGATCCTCATCTCTCCCATAGGCCCTTTAATTCCCTTCATATCAATGAACTTAGTTGGAAACAAGTCCTGATATTCATGCAGTAATTCTGTAATCTTGTCAATAGTGGCAACATCCCAGTAATCTCCAACATTTGCAAGCTTTGGTGTCTTCTCTATTCCAATATTGAATTTCCTAATATTAATTGGCTATCCAATGAATGGTAACTCAACTCCTGGTCCTTCCACATCTCTTTGGCCTTCTATTTTTGTGATGTTCACCTTTCTTGGATCATCGTCTTCATCAACATTGATGTTGTAGCAACCTTGTAGTTTCTGGAGAGGCGCAGTCCATTCGTCCTCTTATTGCTCCAAAGGGAAGTTAGATGCCTCCTCGAATACTTTCTGTCTACAATATGCAATGCTTGATCTACTGAAGGATATTGACTTTCAAATACGAAGGTGGTTACAAAATTCTGAGTCATACCTTCCAATTTGTAGTGATGAGGCACAATTGTGCTTGAAGGTACCAATTGATAGGTGTCGTGTCCAGTGTGTTAATGAATTTGTGCACCCACTTCTCTTGAGGGATGTTTCTCCAAGATTCCTTGCAACTTCTCACATGGTCCTTTGGGCAACTTCAACCTGTGTACCAAACTTTGAAGCCTTCTACTTGTGTTGAGAACTGCGCTGTCATCAAGATACGACATTGTACCCATTCTGTAATGTTGTTTTTGTGGTCCCCCACCATCTTGCCGGGGTTTATTTCAGAGCCTCATCCATCACCAACAATCTTTGTTTCATTGGTACACTTTCTTCAAAGTCCGACAAGAAGGTTTCTAAAGGATTTAGACCATCAAAGGTGGGTAAGTTACTTACTGTTGTGTCGATCCAACAAAATTATCTGGTTAATCTAGCACATCTTCTTGTAGATACTTCATATATTTTATTCTACCAGTTCTCCAGTGCTTCTTCTGAGTTTGATGAACATGCACTGCCACTTCGCTAGCTTAGGTTTCCATCGGCCATAGGATTAATGTAATCTTGCTGTTTGGCTATTAATTTGTATATGTTTTCTAGTTCATATGTGCGGTATTCTTCTCTGATGGGCTCTGTGTATCTATGAACTTCATATGGATCTAAGGGTGAAATGACCCTAAGGCCATCTCTTTCAAAAGTCATACGTATTTTCTTTAAATCAACCATAGTGGAATTATTGAAATCCCAATCAATTCCTAACAGTTCAGGGTAAGGACATATATCATCAACTATCTCAATTACCTCAAAATATGCAAACGTTCTTACTCCGTCGATGTCCATATGGACATGTTCCAATCATCCAAAAGGGTTGATAGCTTGCTGATTAGCCATCCTGAGCCTGATAGGGGAGTATATCAACCTCGATTTTCCCATCAGTGCCCAAGTTTGCTTCGTCATGACATTGTCCTCCGACCCTAAGTCGAGAACCACATAGTCTATATCATATTCACCTATTTGAGCATTCAAGTGTAATTCCTTATTTTTCCTTCTCTTCTTAAAGATTTGGTGTACTTCCCTATTCAGTAAGGGGTCTATCTTTCCTAGCTCATATTGTCTAATTAAATTTTGTAGTTCTTGTACAACGCTCTCATCCTAAATCAACTTAATACAAGTATATATAAATTCCATGAGATTTCTTACCTCTTTTCCTTCTCTTGGAAAAGAAGACTGATCAAATGCACAAGGCATTCCATATTCCCTTACTTCTAGCTGTGTCTTTGATGAAGAACCTTGGTCTCCTTTGAACTCTTTTCTTGCCTCCTTGAATACTTGTCTTTCTTTCTTTGCATCAAAGGTTTGGATCTTCTCTGCAACTTTCCTGATTCTTGAGTATTCTGTAGTCTTTCCTTGGATCAATCTGTCTTCTCCTGTAACAATGCCTCCTCTAGTGATGACAATGACTCTAGGGTGTTCTTCACGAGGTTAAACATATATTAGTTTCACTCGTGGGTTTTGCTGAGGTCCTCTTCTCTCCTGAAGCTTGGCCAACAATGCTGGAAATTCCTCAATAACATGCTCGAAGGAGTTGCAGTAGCTGAAAGTAGTGCAAGGGTTATGATAGTCCCTTTCCAAGTGTCCTGGCTGTGTACAGTTATAACAGATGATCTGTCCTTGGCCTCGATCCATACCTCCTCCTCGTTCTCGACCTCTGAATCCACCACGAGGATTGAAGTTTCCTCTCCCAGGGGAGTTATACTGTGTAGTGTTTCCTTCTTGCCGTACTTCGCCTTGAATCTTGTATATGTCTCTTGACCTTTCATGCATGAGATCATAAGCCCTACAATATCTATCATCATTATTATCAGTGAAATTTCGTCCGCACATGGCGACAAGAACTCAACATCGTCAAACAGTAATGAAGTCATTCATGGCACTGAATTAATTTCACAACATTCCAAAAAGGTCAAAAACTATACAAAGTAGTAAAAATTGAAGAGCAATTTACAATAGTTGGGTGCGCGCGCACATGCGCGGAACATGAACGTACCATGCGCGCATACACACACGATGCGCAGCTGTTGGCGCAAAAACCCGCCCACCTGCTAAACGACACATTTATTGAATTGGTCGGCCTCCCAACCACTTATGGATCAGCTCCCAAGCCGATTTGACCCTCAAATCTGAGCTGAATCCGCATGGTAGGCTGGTCAAAGACCTAATAAAGCTCTAAAGAGCCTCTTTTCACACTACAAAGGAGTTACATAATCACCCAATGCAATGCTATAAAAATCCATGAAGAAACCTCATTTTCTTAAGGAATTTCATGTAATGTTATGCTGCCTAGATTGTTTTAAGGACTCAATCCTTGACAAGATCACTTTGGCACCATTTCATTGAGCAATCCACCCCTCCATTGAGTGGATTTGCAAAGGAGTTATTTCATCACCATTTTTATTTTTCTTGTTGCAAGGAGAGCAAGTTTGTGAGGGTCCAAGAGCCTTCCTTTGGAGGAAGAAGGGACTCATAGTCCCCTTTCTTCATTGTGCTTTGATTTCATCAATAGATCAGCCTAAAAACATT